>CAEGAE010006134.1:0-16306 GCA_903067095.1 Girardinus metallicus | reverse complement strand
CTGAATGCTGCTTCTCCTCGTTTGGTTCTGGTTCTGGGGATGCAGAGCAGACCAGAACCAGAAGACCTGAGGGGTCTATCCATCCATTCAGACACACTGAGAATTCACTAATATCTCTCTTTAAAAGGAAATTTCTTACTAGTCAAATCAGATTTATGGGGAAAAACAGCTGCTGCTTTTCCAGGGTCTTCAGAAACCGTACATGTGTTCTGAATCTAGGATGGCTTTATGATGCTAGTGTTTGTCTAGATCCCCAGGAGATGTCATTGAAAAGCCTATCTGTAATGGCAGTTGCAGATAGCCGGAACAGTCTGGACGCAGCTGTTGGTCAGAGGCAGCAGATTGCCCAGGGATGGATCAACACGTACCCTTTGACCTCCGGGATGTCCACCATTTCCAAGAAGTCAGGTGAAACTCTCAGAATACCACAGTTAAACCTACCTTCTTATTTTGGTTTACTATATACATACAGATCACTCGTCTGTTTCCGTCATTTTTTTAGGACTCTCTAAAGAAAACAACCGAGGATCCGAGCTGCACAAATATTACATGAAACGCAGGATCCTGTTACTGGCTTTACTGGTATTCGCCTTCATTAACTTTTTTAAATTGTAAATATACTCTAGTAAAGGCAAGTACAGAACCTGGTCCTTGATGATGAAAGGTCTTTATGCTTTTCTCCAGGCTAGTGAGATCGAGCGTCTGACAATTTGGTACAACCCGTTATCCACTCAGGAGCTCGCCATCGCAACAGAGCAGTCAGTGGAAACCAGCATTGCCAACTGGAGGTCCAAATACATCAGTTTGTCAGAAAAACAGGGGAAAGACAACGTCAACATGGCCTGGACTATATCTCCCTACCTGGCTCTGCAGCTGCCTGCCAGGTACACAAATAAACAGGAATTGAACCTCAATAGGTTTAATTAAAAATATGTATTTGTTTTTTATTTGTTTGTAAATATTGAAGTTAAATTTTTAGAGCGTGAATCCTTTTATTTTTTTAAGTCTTTATAGTTGCTTCTTCATCAATGCGTACGTTCTCAGTTTTGTGTTGTGTGTTTCAGATTTAAAAACTCAAAGTCCATTGTGTCTGAAGTGACACGTCTGGTACGAATGGATCCGGCTGCTGTGTGTGACGTTCCTGAAGCAGTAAAGGTTAGCGCTTGCCAAAAACATATGATTCACCTTTATAGTTGTTAATGCATTTGGGGCTAAAAAATAAATAAAAAAAATACCTGTTTCTCACAAAAGTGTTCACACCACTGTTAAAATTTTAAGTTTTGTTTTTTAATTGAGATTATGGCAAAAATATTTCAAAGCTTTTCAAACCATTTCCATCTGAATTAACTTCAGATTAGCTTAATATTCTGCTACTGCCATGTTTCACAGGAGATGCAATGTTTTATTTTTATGCCAGAAATTAATGTACCTAATAAACTGATATTTTTAAGATGGATGAAGTTAAACAGAAAGAGTTTGTAACTTTGTAAAGAGTTTTTGATTAAAAGCTGCTCACTGATCTCATAGTTGATGCTTTGTTCTGGAAGGTTCCTGTTGTCCTTGTTGTTTTGCTCTGCTTGAACAAACTCTTAATGAGCTCTGCGTTTAAAGAAGAAACAGGAGACCAGCCGTCCCCAAAGAGCTGAATCATTTTCTGCCTAATTCATTTTGACAATGTAAACCTGTTGTATTTGTACACACACCTGAATGACTCATAAACAGAGCTTCTTCTGGAGGCTTTTCTTTGCACCTTGTTGGCCAAGTGATGTAAATGTTGGCTAAGTTATATTCTTCATACTTATTCCTTCAGTTCTTGGTGACGTGCCATACAATTGATGCGGACTCCCCAGAACTGAGTCATATCCTGTGCTGGGCCCCAGCAGATCCACCAACTGGACTGTCCTACTTCTCCTCCATGTACCCTCCTCACCCTCTCACAGCCCAGTATGGGGTCAAAGTTCTACGCTCTTTTCCTCCTGTATGCAAATACACACGTAAAATATGTAAAATTACTATTAGTATTGTAAAAGTTATTTAATTTGTATTAATAAGTCAAAAACAGATGCATTAAAAGTATTTTTTTCTCATTTATTTTGTTGCTAGGATGCTATTTTATTTTACATTCCTCAAATTGTCCAAGCCCTTCGGTATGATAAGGTGGGCACTCAGTTTTCTGATATGGCAAATTTATTTAAACTCTTACAGTGTGCTTGCACTCCTAACTTTACCCTGCATACATTTGAATCTAGATGGGCTACGTGAGAGAGTACATCCTGTGGGCCGCTCAGAAGTCTCAGCTGTTGGCTCACCAGTTCATCTGGAACATGAAGACCAACATGTTCCTGGATGAGGAGGGACACCATAAAGACCGTGAGATATTTATCCAAAATCAACATGAGCACACAAACAACACATCCTGAGGGGTTAAGACTGTAAAAAAACTGTCAGCTTTTTATTTTTATTTTTGTTTTTGTTTATGCAGCGGACATTGGGGAGCTGCTGGAAGAGATGGTGGAGGAGATCACTGGATCTCTGTCTGGCCCAGCCAAAGACTTTTACCAAAGAGAGTTTGACTTCTTCAACAAGATCACCAATGTGTCCGCCATTATCAAGTAGGAGCACTCTTTAAACCTGAACCTAACTGCGTCCTTGAAAGGCTATTGTTTTTCTGAAGCCTCACGTTCCCATTTTCCATTGACTCTGCTTGACCTGGTTCTGCTGTATTCAGCCCGCTTTGTAAGGCTTTCCATTAATAGTTGTTGCAGCCTCGTACTTGCTTTTTTAATCCCTGTTTGGGAGCAGGGATCATTAGAGCTGAGCAGGACCAAAATGTGACGTGAACAGGCTGCTGTTCATTGATTGGCTTAAGGGATGAGGAACAATGAAATTTTCACTGATGCAGCGCAGGAAAAACGCATAAGTGACAACAATAACAGCATTTACAACCACAGTGGAAGGAGTGGGTAAAACTGACGTATAATGTTATTATTTAGAAAATTACCACCATCATGAAATGTCTCATGTAATAGTCCTTATTGGTACAAAAGAAGGTCCTTGACATAAATCTCTTTGCAAAGTTCTAATGACGACTGACATTCAAAAATTTGTGAAGCTCTTTTAAATTATTCCAACTTACTATTTTTAGAATTCCCATAACACTCCTAACTTAATCCTCTATACATCTGAATGTATAGAGGACATGCATTCAAGTGTATATCCTCTACATCCTTTATATCCTCTGTATTTAACCATTTTTCCTGGTTAAATACTGTCTTAGGTCATGGTACCAATACATACATTTCTAGTCAAACTTACTGACAGTGAGTGAAACACAAAGAACGCTGATCTTCTCTTTTAGTCTTAAAGTTACTAGTGAATAGTTTTTGTTAAAGAGAACATGGCAGGTAATCTGTTGAGGTTTATGATGTGTTTTCCCAATAGCAAAGGTGTTTTGTTTCACTTCCTGCCTCTGAATCCCTTTGTTGTTCATTAATTTAGTGACTATTTGTTCCTCTGTCATTTTCATTATCTATTGCCCTGGAAAACACTTTGCTGTGTTACCATATGTCAGTGAATATGTGGAGCCAATGAGGTGGTTTCTGAGAGAAGGTGTTCTGTCAGCTCACAAGAGATGGAAAGTTTCCCCTCTGCCCTCATTACAGCACTAATTGCAACAACAGGGGAGAAATCTCTGCCGTCCCAAGGCCTCCACTCAGTATTAGTAGCTCTCCTCTGTGACTTGCATCAGAAGAACACTGTCACTTGTGGTCTGAAGTCATTTAGTTTGATGCCCATAGAGCTCAGTAGTCTAAGGAACAAACATTCAAACACAAAGATTGGAAAACTTGTTTTTAACTTGTTTTTGTTTGTCTTTTTCAGACCTATTCCTAAAGGGGAAGAGAGGAAGAAGGCCTGTCTGGAGGCATTGGCGCAGATTAAAGTCCAGTGTGGCTGTTACCTTCCCAGTAACCCTGAGGCCATAGTTTTGGACATAGATTATAAGTCTGGTACTCCCATGCAGAGGTGGGCCTCCAAATCAACCGCAAATGATCAGTATTAGCAAATTATCTTTGTATGCAAAAAGTTTCAAAACCATTTTCTCCCTTTTGCACCTCTACTCAGTGCTGCCAAAGCACCGTACTTGGCCAAGTTCAAAGTTAAGAGATGTAGAGTGAGTGAGCTAGAAAAAGAAGGTACTGTTGATTAAACAAAGTATTCATCTTTGTGTGATAAATTGCCCAGAACATGTAAAGATTTATATATTCTCAATATTTTGAACAACTTCCTTCAGGTCTTCAGTGCCATTTACATTCTGAGGACGAGACGGACGTTGAGGAAGAGGCCAGTACCTGCTGGCAGGCGGCAATCTTCAAAGTTGGAGATGACTGCAGACAGGTCTCGATTGCTCATATCAACCCTCCCTGATGTCATCAGTTGCTGATCTTTTAACAGATGACCTTTTTCTTACCATTTTGTTTGTGTGTTTTCAGGACATGTTGGCTCTGCAGATCATCAGCCTGTTCAAGAACATCTTCCAGATGGTGGGGCTGGATCTCTATGTATTTCCTTACAGAGTGGTCGCCACAGCACCTGGAGTAAGACTTTACTCTTCCTGACACTAAGAAGTCGAAAAATATCAAAAAAATTGTACCTATAGGCAAAGGGAGTACAGGAGGATAACCAGTCCAAATTAATTGTACAAAAGCTTTTCAGAACTAAAACATACCAACACAAAATCCTCATAAAATAAGAGATACCGACTCACAAAGGGTTCCTATAAAGTCTAAAATAGTGTGTAATTACTGAACAGGTCACCAGTCTGTCGCAGGGCAACACAGAGACAGACAGGACAAAGAACCATGCAGACACACACTCACACCTAGGGAGAATGTAGAGATTTACCCAACAGTCATGTTTTTGGACTGTGGGAGGAAGCCGGAGTACCTGGAGAGAACCCACGCATGCACAGGGAGAACATGCAAACTCCATGCAGAAAGATAATTCAACACTTCATAATTCAAAACTTGAATTATGAAGTTATAAACCTACTTTCTGTAATTCAACCTTTATATATATATATATATATATATATATATATATATATATATATGCAATATCTCTGCTTTCTTAGTGTGGAGTGATTGAGTGCATCCCAGACTGTAAGTCTCGAGACCAGCTGGGCCGACAGACCGACTTTGGCATGTACGATTACTTCAGGAATCAGTATGGTGACGAAACCACACTTCCATTTCAGAAGGTAAACTCACACAGGCTTCCTGACATTATTCATTCAAACGTTCCTGTTGCTGCAGGAAACTAACATCCCCACTAACGCTTGTCTTTCCAGGCACGATATAACTTCATCCGCAGTATGGCAGCATACAGCTTGTTGCTGTTCCTGCTGCAGATAAAAGACAGACACAACGGCAACATCATGCTGGACAGCCAGGGCCATCTCATTCACATTGGTGGGCATCTCTCAAGCATCTTTTTTGTTGTCGTCTCTATGGAATGTTTTACAACATTTGTGCATGGAAAAAAAAACTTTAAAAAGTCTGGCAATATTTACAAAATATAAAGAGCCTTTCACATATATTGGTACTCCTGGTGAAGATGTGTAAAAAAAGAAAATAACCTTAAAATATATTTATTTTTGATTTACAAAAATTTTGTAAATCAGTCAAATTTTTTGCTGCAGTTCTGTCAGTGAGTCTGAGTTTTTTTTTTCTTTTTTTCTGATATCAACACACATCTTCCCTAATTAATTCCCATGTTCTCTCAACTTTCTATTATAACAAAAAGAGAGCCGCTGACATATTTATACCTCTGGGAAGCAAGAAATGATGTGTTGCCAATTAAATATGTCTAGAAAATGAGCGCTTTTAAAAGTAAAGTATATATTGAAATATAGTATAATAGTATATATCAGCTACATTTTTTTTTAGAAATTGTTGGGCGTCCCTAATTATAGCTACAGTAAAAAAAAAAAATCTTTGAATGTATAGTTATTCCTTCTATTTTATCTTTTGTCCACAATATTTATAGCTGTTTTTAAGTAGCCTCATGTGTACTTATATTGGCAAAATATTATGTTATTGCCTTGCACTAGCTAGTCACAACCTTTAACCATCATGTTTGTGGCTGTTTATGCCTTTTAGACTTTGGGTTCATGTTTGAAAGTTCTCCTGGAGGGAATCTCGGCTGGGAGCCGGATATTAAGCTGACGGATGAGATGGTGATGATCATGGGTGGGAAGATGGAGGCGACGCCTTTCAAGTGGTTCATGGAGATGTGTGTGAGGGGATACCTGGCTGTGAGGTGAGCTCGCAGAGACTGAAGCCCATCTTTAGTCCCCAAACTCAGGCGGACTGATTAAAAAAAAATGGGCAATGTTTAATCAAATGAAGATCAGGAACCAACTTGCGGCTTCCTGTAATGACATTGCCCATCACCTAGAGGGAGCACCACCAACCTAGAGTAACTGTTTACTGCACAATGAGATAGTTTTGAAATAATAATATTAATCCATTTTCCTGCATTGATTCAGGCCCTACATGGACGCAGTTGTCTCTTTAGTAAATCTCATGCTGGACACAGGACTTCCCTGCTTCAGAGGGCAGACCATCAAACTACTCACGTGAGTCCCGCTCGACTTTTGGTGATTTAGTGTTTCTGAATGAACACACTAGTGTTTAAAATACCACTAGCTTTTGTTGCTTATAATGTTTCTGCACATGCAGTCAACGATTCAACCCTGGTTTGAGTGAGAAAGATGCAGCTTCCTTCATCATTAAAGTCATCCAGAACTGCTTCCTCAGCAACAGGTCGGTGAATTTGATCCATGTTTCATTCTTTAATGTTAAATTCCAGAATTTATTTTTTTTTTTTCTGACTGATTCCTCTTTTCTTTTTTGTACAGGAGCCGAACGTACGATATGCTCCAGTACTACCAAAACCAGATCCCATACTAAACATCAGTGCCTGAGCATGTGCGTCTGTTGGCCGGTACATAATGTGTGTGCCTTTTGCTGAATTGCCGTCTGGAAATTGTAACTTAGCTGTTTTTGCTGGTTGTTGGATATTGTCCTTACTATTTGCTTTATCATCCTTTATTTATTGTGTCATGTTGAAATCAATCTTACTCCTAATTACTGTACGGTTGCACTAGCATCTTGACTTCTGTGTATTTCAACGAGTATCTCTCGTTAATCTGCACGTTCAATAAATACTCTGTCAGAGTTTGTGCCAAGTTCTTAATTGTACTATTTGTGAATGTGGCTTCTGATGATTTTAATTGGGGTTTGGAATTTGACTGTAAGTGGATATTTTATGGTAACAGAAGTAAGCCCGTACCAGTTCTGACCAATGTGGCCTATTCAGTCATCCTGTACCACATCCTGACTGTACTACTGTGCTTTTCTTTATAATGGACCAGCTGGAGTTATTTGACCCGTGCCATGTGTTTTTACAGAAAGACTTCACTGTATATGCATGGGTGTCACTGTGTATTTTGGAGTTTTCCATATTTTCCATTTCAATGGGTAAAACGATGCGCACAAGTTCTGGAAAACATCAAGACTGACTTGTAAATATGTAGCTCTGCCAAAGTATGGGAAGGAGAAGATGGTGCACTGAAAGCAAAGTTTTTTTGTTGTCTGTGGGATAATGTTATGGTACATTTTTAATGTTGGGCAGTTGCACGAAGTTAAATCTTAATTACCATTTGGCTTGTGTCCAATGTGGCTTCTGGCAGAATTTGCTTTTCGTAATTCACATGGCTGTGCCTCATGTTAAATATGGTTAATTTAATTTCTTGATTGTTACTGGTTGTAAAAACAAACCTTCTCTTTGTATATTTATATCCATGATCCATTTTCTGTCTCCTTTTCTATTTTCTTGCCTTTTGAATGAGGATGCGGATATTAAATTAAATAAAGTTCTATTAACTAAAAAAAGAAACACTTGTTCCCTTTGCATTTTATTTGCTGCACACTTCTGGGTCTTCAACCTGCAGCTTCAACGTTATTTAGGCCACACACAAAAGTATTATATATACTTTTTAATATTTTTCAATAAATTAAATCACTGTGTCTTGACATTGGCTCTTTAAACAGAAAATTTTTCTTTTGGAAATTGTTGCTACTGTACATAAAAGTACAAAATGTGTATTATATACCAAATAGTTTCACAAGCTTTACAATTATTTGTTGTCCATTACAGGCAGACAGCAAATAGCTTGGAGGTAGCACAGATATCAACAATTCTTTACAAGTAAAACATGATCACAATTTTCTATGTTCCAACATAAATCTTAAATAGCACATATAGTGGTAGATTTAGTTTAAAATCAGTTTTGATTTTACAAACTTGTGTCAAAAAACCCTGACATTTATGAAACATGTTGACTACTTTAGAGTTGGTGAATAATCCATGTCCCAAATTTGTATTTTAATTTAAAGGTTTAAATGCAACATTGTTCAAGTAAAATGTTCTTGCTATTTATGAGTTTGATATGGAACAAAGGGAAAAGAAGAAAAATGCAACTGATGTTTTAACACAAGTCTGTGTGTAAAATAAAACTGTTCAAAGTAAAAACAAAAACAAACAAAAAACCTTAAACTGAAGTGAAAACAACTGTAATCTCTTACATCATTTCTTAATTTTTAAAACATGTTTTTTACAACATAGAATTGTATTTTAACTAAACATTATATATTTTAATATAGATTTACTGAGTTTCATTTGCTATTAAAGGTGATGGGGGAAGAGGGGAAGAGGAAATAGTTTGATTCAGCTAATTCATAAGTTTCACCAAATCTTCTCTCAAGACAAAGCAAACAGATCAAATTTTCCAGAATCAAACTGGTCCAAATTAATTTTGAATCAGTTAATTAGTTTATTCCAGCACTTTTCAGAATCACTTAGGTGACAATTTAAAGCCAGATGGTAAAATTTTATCCAGCTGAGGAACTGTTTCAGATTGCATCATGTTATTGACTTTGCCACTGTAGGAGTGTTGTGTAATTCATGTAATTATAGTAAAGTTTAAAAAATTTTTTTATGTCTGTGTAAATAACATGTTGATTTATGCTATTTAATTTATTGGTTGAAATGTAATAAATCAGCTCATGATATAGTGCTGTTGTGCTTGTTGTAAGTTTCCATCCACCAGAGGGCAGCATGTGACGTCACTCTGTGACAAGCTCTTAATTGCCTTTTTTGACTGATTGGAGGATAATGGCACTTACTCGATCAATCAATCAATACGCTGCCTGTCTTCTTCTGCATTATTAATCCTCATGCTTTGAGGTTGCTGTTTTTCACTACCTGGAAAAAGAAAACTAAAGCAAAGGCAAAAACACTCATAGCTGAGGATGAACTTGATGCTGTTGATGCTTCTCTTAGGTACACAGAGATACAGAGTCTGAAAACTGACAGCTGCATTAATTTACAAAGGGGCTAACATGTTCTCACCTGTTTGAAATGCTCTAGCAAAGCAGATTGTTAAAAAAAAAATCTATTGCTGTTTGAAATGCACACTAAAACCAACCAGGTTTACTTCAGCTCCTTGGCTGCACCTAAAATCTCCATGTGCTCCATCTGCAGACAACCTACCAGGAGTAAATGAAGGAAAAACAGTGAAAGTGATTAATTATATCCAGTTGTTTTAAATATTAATCTCGGTAACATTATGCTTCCGCTTCAGTTTCTGTCAGTAATTTATTTACTCAATGAACTCTAATGAGAGCAAAATGAGATCTTCATTGGAGTGCGTTTGATGGGAAGTGGGGGTGGGCTGTTGAATGCATCACTGGAAGAAAATGAGAGCCCTCAGGAAAAAGCCAACACAGCTCTTGTCAACACACTGGAGGCCAGGCAATCGTTATGAGATGACGGGAGTGAAAAGACAAAGAGGTGATCCCACAACAACAAACTGAGAGCCTTATCTGTTTCACGGCAAACACATCTGAGGTTTAGTTAAAATAAAGCCAATATGAGGGAAGATATGCAGATAGGTGGTCCTGCACAATGCATGTTTTTTTGGCGGCATCCAGGTGTTATCCAGTTTGTGATAATAAACAGTACATGTGCAAAACCTTAATGTCCATACAAATATTATATAGTCACTGACCGCTTTATTAGACACAAATTGTGTGTATAGATTCAAACCCTTTTTCCGTTCAATGCTGTTTTAATTATTTGTGGCATATCCTTAACAATATGTTGAAAGTATTCCTTAGAGATTTTGGTCCAGATTGACATGAAGGCATTACACAGTTGTAAAGCAGTGTTAGTGTTATCAGTAAAGAAATATATTTACAAAAAATACTGTATGTACATCAATAATATCTGAGTTTCCACATTATAATTCTGTGTTCTGGAGGTTTTCCATCTAATATTTTCAACACAAAACTTGGAAATTCAAGCTTGAAAGTACAAATGATTGAATATCCATGTTGGATATTGAACTTGGAGCTACTCATGGACTTTCCAACTTGGCATTCTCACTGCCTGATTTTACAGCTCGAAACTGAGATCCAGACTTTTGAAGTCCAATAGAACCTACAGTTAGTACTTCAAACGCCACCACTGGGTGGCGTCATGCAAATTATTGCTTTTGTATGGCGTTTTATAATTTAACGTTTTCTCTGATTTAGCTTGGCCTTTGTTTTTGCTTCTACAAGTATTCAAATACCCTGCCTGAGTAACAAATGCATAGTCTATAACTATCTCTTATCAATAACAGGGCAAAAAATATGAGTATTGTAGGTCTAAAGAGGAAATAGTGGAAGTGATTTATTTGTCCTAGCGTTAACTAAAAATTATAACAATTATAATGTTTATGACTGATATCTACATTTTAGATGACTATCCAATAAGTGAAATTTCTGTTTTCTTTAAAGAAATTCTTCCTTTGTTTTGGTTTCATATTTTCTCCTACTCAAACGTTGGCCTGTATGTCCTTTCTTATCACATGAATCAAACTGCAGGGCATCTTGTGACACATTCATGCTTCTTTCGCTGGCGAGGCCATAGCTCAGTATGCCAGCCATGTGCTATGCCATAATTAACTCCTCTCTGAGCTGTTGAGCAGAAAGAGCTGTTTGTCCGGATGACCGGAGCAGACAGTCAGGCCTATTGATGAGGCGCTGGGGCTAATCAGGAAAAGAGGCCGTAACCCTGAATAGCAGAGTTGACGAAGGTTTTTTTTATGGCTTTAAAAAGAATGTTTGCCACAAAAACGTCAACCTGTAGCTGCAGGAGTTGTGTTTCTTTTTTTAATGCCTTCATGCAGCTGTAGCATGTGAGCTTTGGCCTGCAGCTCCAGGAGAGGACCTGAATCATAGTACTTCAGCTGGCTAGTGCAAGATGGCTTTGACTACAAATGGCTTTAAATAGCGCACTATAACTGTAACCTTTTCTCTGAGTGCTTATGTTGCATGCCGAATGCGTAAAGTTGCCCTCAAGCTGAGACTTTCTGCTTTAATTCCCAGGTGAATTCACCTTTATTACACATCATTCATCTTCACACTTATTGTTTCTCTCTATTACTGCATAGTTTTAAAGACAATTTAAAAAACAGCAGAAGGGGGACCCTAAATACATTTTTATTTTAAAGGGGTTATTTATTTTATTTTACAACAAATAAGTTTATAATTAAATAATCTATATTTTATCTTGTTATAATTTACACTAAGGCCAACATTCCATGTTTGCATGTGTAAGTAGGAACAATAACTGTTCTGCAATCTATGTCAAAATAGCTTGAAGCACCAGCCTTAAAGCGGATAAACATAATCCTCATGACAGAAGATTTTACACATTCCTGCATGTTTCAACAAAAGGCAACTGGACATGTTCTCTTGTTTGTTGAAGATGTTTCCTGTCACATGCAGAAGACTTCCTCACTTCTGAAAATGGGTTAAAGTCCATTAAGGTTACATTAGTACATAAGCACATTAGATGCATGTTACAGATTTAAATATATGTACAGTCATACTGAAAAACTTTTAAAATGTGTCTAGAAGAGGCTCATTTATCAAGTGTTGAACATTTTTATTAAGCCTATATTGCTGTATGTTCGTTTTACTACTCTGTAACATTCAAATCTTAAATGTCATATTTTCATCACCTGTAAGGAGACAATAAATAACAGACATAAATGTTTTGAAACATCACTCCATGTGGCATTAATCTACATAATTTGTGTTTCACTTGGTGAATAGTGTAACAAAATAATAAGATTTTCAATAATATTGCCATTTAGTGAATGGGTGAACTAAGCTTTTATTTCATTCAAGATAATCATGTTTGATATAATCTTACGTACAAGAAGTGATTTTTAATATGCTGTGTTTTAGCCATTTGTATGTCTACACAATCCTGTGGATAAATTTTGGCCTCACAGTTCTCCAACACACAAACACTGACATCCTCCATATAGACTGTAAGTTACTATAAAAGCTGACTGTTCACAGAGTGTTATTCCAAAGCATTTTAATGGAAAGTTGAGAGGAAGGAGAAAGTGTGGTAGAAAAAGAAAAACTAGCAAGTGAGATAATCACAGCCTTTAGAGTATCATGAGGCTGCTTGGACTGCTTGGATTAAGTGCTTTAACAGCTACCAGAACGCTCTACCACACTTTTTCCTTCCACTAAACTTACCATGCATAGATACAACTCTATGAAAAGCCAGCTTCTTTTTTGTGTAATTTTTCCTCCTTGTCTGGTTTATCAGTGATTGTCAGCTGGACCACTGTCAAGTTATCACTCTTCCTTATGATTCTGATGGCCATAACATTCCTGTATTAAAAACTATTTTAATTATTATTTTCTAATTAACTATTTTGGGGCTTTTTATGAGCAGTAATCTTTAATAATCAGAATAATTAAACAGAAAAGGACACTTGAAATATATCGATCTCTCTGTGATATGAGTTGTACTTTGTCAATAGAATTACTGAATCAACATTTCTATTATATTCTGAATTACTTTGATTCTATATAATTTATATTTGTGAAATAGAAAGCAAAGAGACACACAACCAAACAAAATTTTCCCATCGATTGGTGACACATTGTCTGGCTTTGCTGCAATTCACATGTAGCCGCAGGGCAACGCTGGGGTCGGCCTTTCCTCTGCACTGCTGATCATTTGTGTTATCTGATGTTCTAATGACTTAAGGGAGAAGTCGGACCTAAGCAGTAATGGTTTACCTGCCAGCCCAAAGGGTGGCAGCAAAACAATGATTTAAATATGGGCAGGAAAACACAAGAGGCTACTCACAAAAACCTTTTCTCTCACCAGTAAGATTAAATCCAGGCATGATGAAATTTCAGTCTAAAAACCTGAATTTGCATAACAACTCAGTGTTTTAAAAGCCATTCGATGTCTGCTTCAATTAAATCGACTCCAACACGCACAAAGAGTTGTCAAGACACACGCCAAAGCTAGAACTTTTTCCTTTCTCCTTTCTTTCTGCCTTCTTCGCTGATTCTGGATGCCCACATGTTATTCACTTGTGGTTGTGCAGCTGAATGGGCCCTAGTGTTCGACGTCTCCTTATCGTTTGACCTTTGATCTGTTTGGACAGCGTGACCAGGAGACGCTGCAAGTAAGGAGAAGCGAGACAAGGGAACAGAGCAGAGGAAATCCATCTCATTTCAGAGCTGAAGCCTTAACTTAGGAGACCAAGCTGGTTCCCTTTAAATCAAGAAAACACATAAGACTCAAGTCTTTTATGCAGGATTTGCAGATTTAAACTCCCTTTTTGGTGGTGTGGATTTTTATATGTACTCAGTAAGTTTGAAAATGTATGACGAGGTTTGTTTTTCAGATTAAAGGTACCTTTTAGACAATAATGACTTTTTATTAAGCACAGATTTTTGTATGAAAAAATATTTTTTCTAATTGTCTGACGCAAGATTTTTGTCTTATACTGTTGCTGTTTTTGTTTTTCTAGTGATAAGCAGTACATCCCCATAATTAATGGAAATAAAAGTTTTGAAGAAACATTCAATTTAATGTTAAATTGAATGGGAGTGTTCTGCAGTTTCTGTACTTTTGCTACTGAAAATGTTGCTTTCATATCACCAATTAATAAAGCCCATGAAAGAGAGACAGAGAAGTTAAACCTTCTGTTTGAGAAAATAAAAATAATAATCCATCCATCTGAAACATGCAAAATTCATTTAAAAAAAATACACAACATATTTGATCATTTGTTAAACTAAACCCAGATTAGAAAAACAAATTTTAAAATGTTTCTGACCGCACATTACCTGTAGTAAAACAAAAAGGCCAAATAACAAAAAAAAAAAATCACCTGTTTAATCCTTTGTAGTCAAAGTATATTTCATACAAAAGTATTAAAAGAAAAAGCAAGTACATGTGTTTGCACAAATAAAAACTTGACAGAGTTAAATAAGTCAATGATCTAACATCAGATCATAAATATTTAAATAGATGCCAAATACAATATAAAAAACGAATCAATAAATTAATAATTTTGCATTTTACTCTGACTTGAAAGTCAAAGTTCACTGGATGGCACCAGTTTGATGCAGGCTGTAATTATGCGTTTGGCCAGCAGAGGGCTAAAGCAACACCAAACTGAAAACTACCAGCTTATTAGTCAAAGTATATGCCAAACAGGCCAGAAAAGCTATGAAGAAATGTTTAAGGCTTCATTAGCTCAGACTTATCTTTTTATTACTCCTATTTTGTCTAATCAAAAGTTTGCTTTTCCTGTTAAATTTTGTGCAATAAAAGCTAGTTTTAATTTTAAAAAAGCAGAAAATATTCTATGATTTTAAATTTGCTGAAAGTATGCTTGAGATTTCCGTTTGAGGCTGAATCAGAGTAATAAACCACCGTCCATGGCAACCAGTCGGTAACAAAAAGCCTCTGCCACTCTCAACCACCGTGGCCACTGTTACCACGGAGACCCATTCAGATGCCCGGTGGTGACCTCTGACCCGAGGGGAGCCTGGTGAATGTAGCTGAAAGGGGCGGCTGGGCTGGGGCATCTGGGGTATCATCTGGCGCCTAACAAAGCCCCCTCGCCAGCTGGGGAGGAGGGCAGGAGATGCAGTGAGGGAGCCGGAGGAAAGGGGCACAGATGAGCGGGGAGCGGGGAGAAAAAGAGAGAGCACCCTTTTCTTCTTGCCCTCTTCAGAGAGAGTGGCCATTGACACTGTGCATCTCATTAAAATCTGTGCACCCCCCTCACTCGCTCTCTCTCTGGTGCACAGGCAGCTGCCTCTCCTGCTTTGGCCATTCAAGCTCAAGTGCAGTCCACTGCTGGATGGAGAGAAAGAGAGACAGACAGAGAGAAGGGACTGAGAGGGGAGAAGGGGAGATGGGGGGAACAGAGACCCTGGACATATGCCACCACCACTGGGACTGGAACTGCTGTGCAGAGACCGGCATTGTGTTCCCCTTACAGCTCACAAACTTTCTTTTTACTACAGTCAATGCAAAACATGAAAAATAGTAACAGTATTTTCTCAACCAAAAAACCAAAACATTTTTTCTCACTAATTTGAATCCTGTTAGAAAAATATTCCATTCTGCCATAATTTTACTGGCCTTTAATAAAACTAAAGTTACCCATTGCAATGTCTGTGTATGTACATGATCAGAGTTGGGTAGTAACTAATGTAATTTACTCAATTACATTTACTTTAGTAACTTTTTTGAAAATAATCACTTTTAGGAGTATTTTTACTATGCTGTACTTGATACTTTCACTTGTGTAATTTTATTATGACGATTTTCTAATCTTACTTGAGTACAGTTTTTGGGTACTTCCTGCTCTACAATTGGAGCAGTGCAAAGTTAGGTGTGATATAATCCCTTATTTTTAACGCCTAATGTAATTAAAACAGAACTGAATTGGAAATATGCTTTCGTTTTTTTCAAATGTAAAGCAGGATACTGCTAACTTGGATGCTATCAACACATACTTATGTCTTTATAACACACAGTCGTTTAAGTTATTTCTGAATTCTCAGATGGACAACAGATGGACAACTTTTTTTCAAAGACAACAAATCTGTTTCAAATGTAACTGTAGAAGTGTGTTAGAGGCCATAAGTGAGCTCAAAAGCATTGTGATGTCACTGAGGCACCAGACAAAACCTCGCCCAACAGACATTAGTATAAAACATGCAAACAGCTGCTGGGTGGCAACACACGTAATCACAGACAACAAACAATGACTCACACACACACACCCACGCACACATTCAGTTTTATGTTCAAATACACACACAATCGCACCAACAAACATGAACACACTCTC
>CAEGAE010006114.1:0-11692 GCA_903067095.1 Girardinus metallicus | reverse complement strand
TATATATTTATATGTAACTTTTTTTCTGCAGTGGGAAATAACATACAGCGACTGTGGTTCCAATAGTACCACAAAATATTCTGATAAAATTTTAAGCCCATATCACCCACCCCTACTTTATGTAAGCATTTACATATTTCAACAGATACCTATGCACCTGTTGAAAGAAAAGGCATGAGATGTTTTTCTTCTTCTATTTTTATGGCGGTTGAAAGATGAAACAAAATGTAAAGATAACTGACAGTGGCAAAAAAATTAGCTAAAGTCCAAATGGCGTGTAGGCATATTTGCTTGTAGGACCAGCTGAGAAACAAAGCTGTCTAAAAATCAAAACAATTCCTAAGTGATTAAAACACTTTGGAATTGTGCCTCAGACAAGCACAATGGTGAGGGCACCTATGGTGCCTTGCGAAAGTATTCAGCCCCCTTGAACTTTTCAACCTTTTGCTGCTTTTCAGGCTTCAAACATAAAGATCTAAAATTTTTTATCATTTTGTGAAGAACCAACAAATAGGACACAATCGTGAGGTGGAACAAAATTTCTTGGATATTTTAAACTTTTTTAAACAAATAAAAAACAGCATAGTGCAATATTATTCAGCACCTTTACTTTCAGAACAGAAAACTCACTCCAGAAATTCAGTGAGGATCCCTGAATGATCCAATCTTGTCATAAATGACTGATGACCATAAATAGAATCCACCTGTGTGTAATCAAGTCCCCGTAAAAATGCACCTGCTCTGTGATGAACTCCAGGTTGTGTATAAAGCGCAGAGAGCATGAAGACTACGGAACACAATAGGCAGGTCCCAGATACTGTTGTGGAGAAGGTTAAAGCCGGATTTGGATACAAAAAGATTTCCCAACCTTTAAAAATCTCAAGGAGCACTGAGCAAGTGATCATACTGAAATGGAAGGAGTATCAGACCACTGCAAATCTACCAAGATCTGGCTGTCCCTCTAAACTTTCATCTTGAACAAGGAGAAGACTGCAGGAGAAAACCTGTTGGAGTCTGCAAAAGACCTGAGACTTGGATGGAGATTTACCTTCCAACAAGACAATGATCCCAAACATAAAACTAAATCTACAATGTTCACAAATAAAAGAATCCAGGTATTAGAATGGCCAAGTCAAAGTCCAGACCTGAATCCAATTGAGAATCTGTGGGAAGAACTGAAAACTGCTGTTCACAAGCGCTCTCCATCAAACCTCACTGAGGTCCTGCTGTTTTGCAAGGAAAGATGGCCAAGAATTTCAGTCTCTCCATGTGCAAAACTGAGACAAACCCAAAGCGACTTGCAGCTGTAATCGCAGCAAAAGGTGGCACTACAAAGTATTAACGCAAGGGGGCCAAATAATGTTGCACACCCCACTTTGCAGTTTTTTTATTTGCTAAGAAACATTTGAATATCCAATAAATTTTGTTCCATCTCATGACTGTGTCCCACTTGTTGATTTTTCACAAAATAATAACAATTTTAGATCTTTATGTTTTTAAGCCAGGAAAGCGGCAAACGTTCAAGGAGGCTGAATACAGTCACTGTAAGAAATGAACCTGGGCTTCCAGAATACAGCAGACTTCTGTGTAATGAATCTACTAGTTTCCATACTAGTCTGCGTTGAAATATACACACACACCTTACCTTTTCATGCCACTGCAGCAGGACAGCGCTGCTGTTGTCAGATGGTTTCTCGAAGCCTCTGTAGATGTATTTCATCAGCAGGTCTACTCCTGCTTTGTCCAGTGAGCCCACAGCTTTTTCTATGTCACTACTCTTAAAACTGCTAAGAACTTTGACCACCAGCAACTCCGCTCGGTCCTGCCACACAGACAGAGAGGGGGGTAGGCGGGCATTACAAGCCAGGCAGAAAAAAGATTACATGACAGTTAAAAACTGTGTTATCACAGAGTCTATTAAGTTTGATATGCACAGCAGCCATGTTGGATTTTGAGCTCACAGGTGGTGAAAACTACTTTAGTTGAAATATTTACACTAAAGGTCATTTGGAGTTGAAATTCCAAATTCAACTCCAAATGGGGGTGGAGTTCAATTAAAAATGTAAAAAGAAAAAAAAATTAAAAATGTCATGTTTTGATTAAAACTTACATGCACCAGTATCTTTCCACGGCAGGACATAAGAATAATGTTTTTCTCAAGTTATCAATTCCAGTTGTTCATAGATGTCTAGATACAGATGGCACAGAGCATTGCTTTTCCTCAGTGTTCCACCTAACATTAAGGTCATGCATAAATGTTCTGTTTGAACAACAATCAAGCTCAGAGTTTTTTTTTAATTTATGAGCACCACATTTGTCAGCTGGATGACTTGTAATACATCACTGCTCTGGTAGACAGCAGAGTGCATAGTATTACAGATGCCACCTCTGATTTATGAGCAGGTGCTAAATGAGTCCACTTTGTTAAAAATTTCTCTGATGTGTCTTCATCCTGCAGAGCAAAGACCTAACCCATGATACCATGATTCGTGTTCTTTTGTAAAGGCAGCTGTAGGGCAAAACACAAGTGATCACAGAAGGGGAGCAGGAGGCATGCCAGATGTTCATACCTTAGCATTCTGGTTCTTGGTATTGATTGGAGGGTTCTTCAGTACAGCATGGAGAGCTCCAGTCATGTTCCCTTTGCAGGAATTAGTCAAGAATCACAGAGACAAGAAATACACCAGCAGGAGCATGAGAGGAACACAGTAGAACAGGATGATCACCTTATATGGTAAAGATCACAGCTTATTCTTGAAAGTCACGAAGCTGCAGTAAACAAAGTTCAATCAGCTCAGAATGAGAACTGTTTATTCACCTGAATAATTTTGTCACTTCTTGTTTAAAGTGACTAAAATATCTGAAGGGTTTGTTTATATATATATATAATTGAAAGCTATTTATATTCCGAGCAGGTTAACCTTGCTTAATTATTTTCTGGAACTAAAGTGGATCTATCAACTTCCCGGAGAATGTTAAACCAAACGGAAACAACGAACATGCTGACAAAATAGT
The DNA here is from genome assembly GCA_903067095.1 of Girardinus metallicus. NCBI lineage: Eukaryota > Metazoa > Chordata > Actinopteri > Cyprinodontiformes > Poeciliidae > Girardinus > Girardinus metallicus. The sequence continues at coordinate 8,677 of CAEGAE010006114.1, read as the reverse complement.
AAAAGAATGTGGTAGAAGTGTGCGGGGACCACACCCTCTTGTTCCTGCCAGCCGGAAACACCGCCGCATAAAAGTCAAACTGAACACGGTTACATGCAGACGGATACCCGAGCTTATTCCTGCGGGACACATCATTGCTTCAACCACTCACAGTTAACCCCACCACCGTCGCTAAATTACCTCAAAGGATATTGTCTAAGAAAAGAGTCCACTTCTGCTTCGTCTGGCCCTCCTTGGTTCTCACCGCCGTCGTCCTCGTCCACAAACTTGTTTTCGTCGTATTCATCTACATCTACTTTCCTGAAGCGGTCAGAAACGGTGTTCTTAGACATTCTGGATTAAACAGAGACAGCAGCGCAAATATAATGTTAGGGGAGGAAAAAAGACCCTTTCTGGCCAAAAGAGGACCCAAACAGTTTCTGATGTCCAAAACTCTACTTCCTCATCACAACACTTCCGCCTTGTTTTTCTTCTTCTATTTTTATGGCGGTTGGCAAACATCTTAAAGTGCATTACCGCCACCTTCCAGATTGGAGTGTGGATCAGATGTTTCATTTACTATAATATACTATATTTCTATTGAATGCTGTCATAAAAATATGCAAACCAACCAACACTGGCCACAGACTATGATGGCCAGAATAATCTGTGACCAATGAGATTTTACCTATTTTAGGATTCAGTATTGTTATAAACAGGCACGTGCAGAGGGGGGGGGGGAGGGGTAGGGGGCGAAGGGGGCTTGAGCCCCTGCCCATTTTATCCCTAGTGCCCTTTTTTCTTTTTTTTCTTTTTCTTTTTACATTTTCTTTTTTTAATCTATGCATCAGGAGGCCTGCTTGTGCACCTCAGCAATAATATTTAGCTAAATATAATAATTTAGCAAAATAAACTAGTCTGGCTGCCCTCAGTCTAATAATGACTCTCAGAGCCTCCATGTTGTTCAGACACCGGGTCCATGGTGAAGAGGAGGGGGACGTATCTGTGCCCCCTAACTAACAAATTATGGGCAAGAATATTTTTTCATAGACTGGTTTGTGAATAAAAACGGAGGTTTGATGTTGATGTTAGAAAAACTGTTTCTATTTATATTTTTGTAATCGTCCTCGCAATAGCGGGAAAAAAACCACCTCGCCCTTAAACACAGAAAAGCTTCTGCTGCAGAGAAAACTTCTGACTTTAACTTTGTCAGGCTGCTGAAGGCCCGGTTCTACAGGCCGTCTGAGTCGGTCCCACCCACAGATATAGAGAATGTCTGTCTTTATATCAGACCTCCTGATATGAAACACGGTACTGTGACTGTCACCACGAGTCGCGACGCAGCTCAAAACCCCGGTACCGCCTGGTACCACTTGGTACCACCTGCTGACTGTTCGCTCTGCTTCTCCTTAACGTTCCTACCAGGCGGGTTAAAGCCTCTGCTGACAGAATCTGGGCTGGAGGTTCGTAGTTGTTAACAGAAGTTACTGCAGAACCTCAAGTGTTAAAGGAAGATTCGGCCCATTTAGAGTTCACAAAATAAACATCAGAGAAAATACTGTTGCAAAAATTAGAACCGCAGCATAAAGACAAACATGCCACAAATAAATGAATCAAAATGTCCCCAAAGCATCGGCGGACTGACATAGGGGCCACCGGGGGATTCCAGGTAGATTCCAAGTAGATTCCAGGTAGATTCAGAGATGCACATCACAGCGGCTCTTCATGCAGGGCCGGCCCGAGGTAATATGAGGCCTTAGACAGAACCCCTTCCCCCCCCGACCCCCGAAAGCCTTCCTACCAAGAACCTCAGCATCTCTAACATGTTTAAATATAGATAAGGTGAAGTCTGTGAGAGGGAGACCAGGTTTATTGGCCGAGTTTAAAATCAATCACTGATTATTGGTTATTTGCTGTGATGTATTTTTGAACAAACTCAATTCAAACACAAAGATTACACCATATTGTAGCCATGGTAACACAACAATCAAACTATCAAGATGATTCTTTAAACTTTTACAAAATAAACTTCCTAATTAAGTCCTAAATGTATTTTTTTTTCTCAGATGAATGCATTAAAAAAAATTTAATAACATTGTCACTGTCTATAAATGAATGCTACAGGTTTAGATCTATGATCTGTGTTACAATTAAACTATTTCTAGGGGCCCCTGAATGTCTGGAGGCCCCTAACCAGCAGCTCCTGAGTTTCCTTTGCCTTGATATCCCAGTCTAACAATTCATAGATCTCAGAGGTGTCAACATCAAAAAATTATACAGAGTTAACCCCTTTGAGCTTTTTGATCTATAAAGCAGTCTGCAGCCAAGTGGTTCTAAAGGTTAAATAGATATTATTAGAGCTTAATTAGTAAAATGGCAGCAAATTTGCTTATTTCATAACTTCATAACCAGTGACCTTATCTCCGATGGTCTGTTTAACAGCTACAGTCTCAGACCAGCTCAGCCCTCCAGGAGTCAGCAGCAGAAACAGCAACATTATACATATCAAGGAAAATATACTACATTTGCTTTGCATTCTCCCCACATGATGGCAATGATATAGTGGAATCCAATTAAATTCTTGATTAATATGGGTTGTTGCTATGTTGTTGTTGTATGGTTTTAAGATTTTGTTCAATGTGGCCTTTTTTAACTTTGAGCTCCTGCCCCTCCAAAGACCTCTGCACGGCCCTGTTGTGCCTTACAACTTTGTCACCTTTCTGTACATCATGCTCAGATGACATTTGTAGCATCGTGACATAAGATGTCATGATGCTTCTCCACATCACTGTCTGTGTTCTGCCTTCTGACTTTGTAGATATTAACAAAGCTGCTTGCTCATGAATGTTCTCTGATGCAGAGAGGCAGCCTCACAGATCGACTGGATTTATGTTTCAAATTAAATAAATGTTTATTCCATTATCTAAAGAGGTGGGTTAGAGTTAGGGTAAGGGTTATGGTTAAAAGTTTGCTTTTGTAAACATCAAAAAATGTGAAAAAATGTGTTCTTTTGTTATGTGGCATTTAGGTATCATTGCATCGTATGTCAACATGCTTCATAAAGGATCAATGCTTTTAATACACCAAACACGTGTATACGTACTAAAACCCCAACACAGATAATAATTGTATAATTCCTGGCAATGGCAGAGCTTCAGATAGATACTTTGATGTGGATGATGTGACAGTTTGTCTCCTTTGAAGCCGGTGATGGGGGGGTGGGGGGGAAGACGTAGACGGTTAAAGGAGTGAAGACATGGCCGTGGGTCACAGACGACCGCTGACCCCTCCAACCGTTTTCACACAAGATTGAGCGGTTTCACTTTGATCCTGGTTTTCTTTAGTATTTTTACACACGTCAGCACCGGAGATTTCGGGTGTCATCCCCCTGCCTCTCATTCTCAACCACAGCAACAAAACATGATGCCGAATCTGAATCTTCTACCAGTCTGGAAAAAAAACCCCAAAAAACTGGAAGTATAGATTCCTAGACTAATTTGTCCAACATAGTAACAGTTGTCAAGGTGAAATATGCCACATTTGAAGTTCTTCTGCTTGCAGTGTTTATGTTGGAATAGACTGATTCTTTTTGCCTTTGGCGTATTTTGGCTAGACGGGCTGATTGACAATAACAGGCAGCCACAGAGCTGTGGAAGAAACAATGCCCATCTGCCTTTGCCTGCTGTGTAATTAGCACTAAAATGAAATCCAGTGTGTTGAAATGCAGGCAGGAACCCCCGCTAAGCAAACAAAAAGGTGCATGCCTACAGAAAACATCAATGGGTGGCCTGACAGGACATAATCAGCCTTTTCCTACTTGCAAGCGATGCAAATGATGCCGAGGGAAAAGGGATTGTTATATATAAAATATAAGAATAATAATAATAGAAACTAGATGTGCTATTTTTCTACATTGGTGTATGATGGTGTGGACTAGAAAAGTACATCATCCATGAGTTTCATTTGAATGGAACAAATAAAGTTTTCTGCTATGATTTGCCAGGAGTTGGCATTGTAGGGAGGGGCCGGGGGACACATTTCTCGAAATTGTTTTTATAAACTTTGTCTCCTTGATTTATTTTAGGCAGATATTTTCTCACTTGATGTTATCGTATATTTTTCAGCCCTTTCCTTAAAGCTGGAGTTTGTAACTTTTAAATTTATTAACACTGGCGTCATGTCTTGACAGTGTGGGACAGATAAACATTGAAAAAGGGACAAAAACCCAAAATGAAGTTCCTCCGCTTCTAGTGCTAACTAGAAACAACTAATCAGAGCCAGGATGTGGGTTTTAGCGCTGTCAATCATGCCCGTGTGACCACCTCCCCACCCTTACTGTCTGCTACATCTTCTCCCCATCAGCAGAATCAGTCGTGAATGCCAAAGCTAGTTAGCATGCCCGTCGATCATGGCGGATAAACGGTTTTCCTGTAACGGTAAGCATTAGCATACTTAGCAGCGCATACGTGAGTTTGACTGACAGCGCCAAGTCCCTCCTCCTGGCTCCAAATGGTCGTTTCCGACCTGGAGCGGTTTATTTCTGCAGATGGCAGTAGGACCACAGATACAAGGTGGAGAAGCTTGATTTTTTTTTTTCCACAGATTATCTGTCTCGTTCTACACTGTCACGACATAACAATGTCAGCAAATATGTAAAAAAAACATATATTTTTCATAAAAGTTGCATACTGCAGCTTTGAGCCTGGGGAAGGACTTTAATTTGCCCTAACCAATCGAAAGAGACCAACATGTACATTGAGAACACGTGAAACTCGGAAGGTTAAAGGTGAGAGTGTTTGTTGAAAGTTAACATTTTGAACCGTTGAACTCCACTGGTCATAAAGTGCCGCACACTTTTTCATTCCAAGTCACAGAAAACAAGAGAGTTGGACTCCGTCCCTTTTTTGTCTTCGTCATAAGAAACAAGTGTTGTTCTGTCCCAGCATCAGATGAGAATTCTGCAATCTTTTGAGACTATAATTTAAACGGCACCGAAGAAAATGCTAAGGACAGCGGCTCACCGTAAGCCGTCGGATCACACACTTTCCGGCCCCCTTTTTGTTTACAGGATCATAATTAGGCACCCAATCAGTCAGAACAGAGGACGGGAAACACTGGCAGCCTTGTTTAGAAACAGTCCCACAAGACTTTTAACCCCCTCATAGAGACAAATCACTGCTCTCAACTGAGTAAAACAAATCCAATGTTGACTTCTGATTATCATAATGCCTCAAGACTTTACTTGACAAATGATTTCAAAGGAAACCACTGAAGTTAGAAAGTATGTATGTATGCGTATTATGAGAAAGCGAATAATTTGTATCTGGAGCCAACAGAAAAGAATGAGGTTTGTGATCTTGGGTTCAACACTAATTATTTATTTGTCATCCTTAAAGCAAATACACCAGTCAGGTATAATTGGCTTTAATGGAAGGAATTTGAAATTGGCAGTATATATTTGGATTTTAATTAAACCCTTTTGTCTTTTTTTTTTTTTTTTTTGGTAACATACCTGAAATGACTTTCTAGTTTGAATTTGATGATTTTAGTTGAATTGAGTTCTGCTAAACACGGAAGATCTCAGAGAGACTTATTTTCAGTAGAGTTGCACCATTTTTATGAATGATTGGAAACTTCTTTCTAGTGTTTAACCAATCAGAGCCAGGAGACGGGTCTTAGCGCTGTCAATCAACCTCATGTACTCTGTTAAATGTACTAACAGCAGAGAAACAACTTACCATTACAGGAAAACCATTTATTCCATGACATTGGTAGCCGTGATAACTAGGCTGAGCATTCACGACAAGCACATGACGCATTAGCGCCAAGGGCAAGGAGGAAGATAGCATGGGTGTTGTGTGCACAAGTGTGATTGACAGCTCAAAGACCCTCCTCGAGGCTCTTATTGGTTATTTCTAGTTAGTTTCCACGGGAAGCAATCATTTCTCAATAGCCAAGCATCCAGACCTAGCCTGGTGAAAACCAGCCCCTAGTTCTACACTTGGCTTTGTACAGACAGTCTGGATTCTTAGCCATTGAGAAACTATTGCTTCCTGGAGGCGTAAACGTTGTCGAGGTTTTAAATGTCACCTAATGTCACCTTCATAGCGCGAATCTATAGTTCGCGCTATGAAGCTTACCAGAAATTACCAATGCCACCCTCAATACAAAGAGTGAAGAAAACCCCATCTGATTGAGGCCAATTTTGACATTTAGACCCATGGCTAACATGGATTCGTTCACTTCCTCTGCTGCCATTGCTAAAACTATAGCAGGGCTACAATTCTAATAAAACAGTGTAGAAAACCAGCGTCACCGTTCCCAACTTCATAGACATCTAGATAGAAATATGATGATTTGTATTTGGAATAAAAATTAAACCATATGTCATTTTCCTTCGCTGTGTTATGCCCGTTAAGGGGTTTGTATTCCTATGAAATACATCGGCAGGTAACTTCATGCAGTGATGTTCGGTTGACATTGTCACTGATGGTACTTTCTATATTGTAATCACAGCTTGACGACTTATTTATATCAATCGCGCCTCTAACGGCGGAGTAATAATTTCTCCCCGGCTGCACTAAACAGCTAACGTTTCGCAGCGGGCCCAATTACGTGACTGTTTACATACCGATAGGCCGTCTCAGGTACCGTAGCTTACTTCAGCTCCTCACACCTTGAGGAGCCTGTTTGCTCAAGCTTGGTTAGAGCTTGTCAACAAGCACAGGAACCTCCTCCCATCCTGTCTTCACTGTACTTTTTCTCTCCGAGCCACTGAAGCGGCCTCCACCCCTTTTTACAGCCCCCGCCCTTCGCCTTCCCAAGCACCGGTTTGATTAATGGGCTTGTCGAGCTACCTGGCTCACGACAACAGGTTATTTCCATTACTGCTGGGATCCTCTTTAATAAGGGGATCCGATGTAATGGCAGAGCTCGGGGCCCAGCTGTCTTGTCCCAGCTGTGGGGGGTGGAGTGACGGGGTGGGGGACGACGGACAACAACAGGCCTCCTTGGAGATAAAATATTCATGCGCTTTTGTTCAAACACTTGACCTTATCGGAGGCAATGCGTGTTTTCAGCTGTTTTTTTTTTTCTCAATGGAGTGCTGTTTTGTCATCTTTATGTATAATTTATGTTTGAGTCATTAAAATGGAAATCCACCCCACACAGACACTTACGCAGGCAAGCAGCTGGAAACATGTTAACGTTCGCCCAGAGCGTTTGGCCCCAGCGCACAAATACATCAACACCTTAGCAATTTAGTAATGCATTTACATATGAGCTAGTGTGTGTTGGTGATAGGAGAGAAAGGTGGCAGCGAACTGAGAGGGTTTTTTTTAAACGTTCTGCTGTAGAGCCGCGTCTGTCGGCAGGGCGCGACGGCTGGCAGTTGGGCTCTTTGATTTTTAGCTCAGAGTTGTTTTTGGACTCTCCTGGCTTGATGTGTGCATCACTTCCCCTCTGAGGAGGACAAAAAGTGTCACTCACCTGCTAGCCAAGAACCCCCCGAGCCCCGGCCCCCCCGACACAAATGAGCTGCTGAATAACTGGAAAAGCGGTTACGGTTGACTGTAAAGGTGGGCATTTATCGCATCGTTTATCATTTATTGTGATAATTTTCTCATCGCGATAATAATTTCGATTTGTTGCTGTCAAGATAAATTCCAATTAATTATATCTTAACCCCCGACGTTGCCACCCCAAAAGCTGTCCGTATTGCGGGGATTGCTACTTTTACCATTTTCTGCAGAGTTTGTCCAATGAAAGCATCCAATAAATATCAATACAATTGAAAAATTACAAAAAGGAATGTTTTTCCAAGAGCATTATTTGTGTTGGTGGGGCTATAATAGCCACCAACACAATAAAAAAAAGTTAGAAATAGTTCTTATTGTCACATTTATCGTTATCACAAAATATTGCGATAAAACTTTTGGTCCTTATCTCCCACCCCAAGTTGACTAAATACATTTTTGGAATGAAATAGGTGTGGGCATTTATACAATTGTTTATCATTTATCGTGATACATTTCTTATCATGATAACAATTTTGATGATAAATTCCAATTGATCATGTTTAAATTCCCCCAAAACTGTTCTTACTGTCGGGTTCGGTAGTTTCACTACTTTTTCCCTGTTTGTTCAGGAAAAGCACCAAAAATTGTCAATAAATTTGAAGATAAAGTTACCATTTGCAGTTAAGTGATACAAATCACACTTATGTGACTATGATTGCTGTGACACAAGTTTCTACAAATTTACCAGGATGACAGGGAAGAGAACTGTAATCAGGGCTGGCCCAAAGCATAAGCAAACTAAGCAGCTGCTTAGGGCTCCAGGGCCAGTAAGGGGCCCCCTCGGTGGAGCTGATTTTTTTTTTTTTTGTAATAATTTCTATGTCATAATATCAAAAACACACAATTTCACTATGAAGTGATTTTTATTTTTTTTTTTATATATTTGATAATGTATGTAGAAATCATTATTTTATGGATAAAAAGAAAAAAATTAATTGCTCTTGGGAGCCCCTGGTGGCCGCGGTAGGTACTGCTCTCTTCGCCGGTATCATGATCTGCTGTGCAGTGAACAGTTCAGTTAGCAAAAACAATGTCTCAAAAAGGACTTAAACTTCAGGGAGGGAGAAAAGAAAGAGGAAGAATAGAAAAAAGCCAAGATAAAGATTTGTTTTAATGTACCT
>CAEGAE010006101.1:0-16135 GCA_903067095.1 Girardinus metallicus | reverse complement strand
TATATTTTTTTTTTTTTTTTTTACATCACTACTACCTTTTGCAGTTCCCATAAAATAAGCACAATAAATTGTTTAAGTGTAAATGTTACTTCTTAAAAACTATTCAGTCTCTTTTCTTGTCATTTATTTTTTTATAGTTTTATTTTTTTGTACAAAGCAAATAAATTTAACGAGCAAACAAACTGCAACATCAATGGAAGATAAAGGGTCAACAAGTATCACTGAACTTTGATATTTGTCAAGAACAAGCATTTCTTAACTTTGGATTCAAAGAAAAGGAACTGCAAGTGTAGAAGTGACTGGGAACTCTAAGTAGAATCAATTTGAAAAATCAGAGTGAAGTTTGGTATGTGTTTGCACAATGACTCCTTTTCTACCTCTGTTTTTCTGACAGTGTGAAGTTTTCTTTTCCACAGTCTCAGACCAGACTGGAATCGATTTTTTTATTAGTCCTAACAAAAAAACAAACAAACAAAAAAAAAAACATTTGTCAAATTTAATTTCATGAGTATCGTGTTTGGATCTGAAACTTTGTCTGTGAAACATAATCGTAACTCCTCGGTGGCGCGATGCGTGGCATGTTTTGATGTTCTCCCTCTTCCCTTGCAGAAGCGTTGAAGGAAGTAGCGGAGATAGCCACCCAGCTCCAGAGCAGCCTCATCCGGCTGGAGAACTTCCAGAAGCTGACGGAGCTGCAGAGAGACCTGATCGGGATCGAGAACCTAACAGCACCGGGCCGGGTGAGTGCACCGACGGCGAGCAGATGGCAGGGGGAGCAGAGACACCAACAGAGACGAAGAGAAAAACAAAGATGTCCTCTGTTTGCAGGAGTTCATCCGAGAGGGCTGTCTGTACAAACTCACCAAGAAGGGACTGCAGCAGAGAATGTTCTTTCTGGTGGGTCCAGAGCGGACTCCTCCTTCAGCTTGCTAGTCGAGCCGACAATCAGCTGTTAATGCTCGGGTATTTTCTTTTCAGTTCTCAGACATGCTCCTCTACACCAGCAAAGGTGTCACGGCAACCAATCAGTTCAAAGTGCATGGACAGCTGCCACTTCACGGCATGATTGTGAGTCTGGAAGACAAAACTCTCTCGACTTTTTCTGCCTGTACCTTCATGCACACACACGCACAGGCGCCAGTCTGCTGAGGAACAGTGTCTCCTGATGGCGTTTCAGTTAGCACTAGGGTTTTAGGACAGACCTCCAGAACGGAGGAGTGTGGGTCTCCTAACTCTGCATGTTTCTGTTTCACTCCTGGCTGCAGCTCATAGTGCTGGATGCACCGGTAAGTGAGCTCTGCCAGCATAGACGCCCAGACCAGCCCTGCTTCCCCCATGTAGACTAAATAAAAAGCATATTAAGCAGATTGCTGCAGACACACCAATGTCAAATTCTTTAAGTTTATGCATCAACTTAAAGGGGCAGTATTATGTAAAATTAACTTTTCTGTGCTTTACATCAGATAATGCTGTTCACTCATCATAAACATGCCTGGAGTGTTGCCTAGATTATTTCCTGCATGTTTGAGAAATCCTTTAATCTCCCATGACGACTGTAACGGCCCTGGGCCTTATGGGCTGGGCTGCTGTTGTTTTCTGCCTTTGTGCTCCTGATGCTGCTGATCTGTTCATTTGGAGCACAGAATATTTAAACCAGGCCGTCTCTACCTTCGGGGTCCACTCTGCCTCTTGTCGCTTGTGGTGCTCTGCTGTCAGGCCTCAGCTCCCCTCCTCATTTCTCTATGTTTTTGCACCTCAACACTTTCTTATGCACTCATACAACACATCCAAGCATTCGCATTACGCCACTGACACTGACTTTCACAATTTTCATTTTCTGCACCTTAATCAGTGGGTGGTCTCTCGTATCTGTTATGACCTTAAGCCAGTCGTAACAGCAACCATTCAGCTGTGCAAAATGCCTGGGTGGAGGTGGCACCGCAGTTTTTAAGCTGAGCTTCTGCCTCACAGAGCAGCCCTCCCACACGACTCCCCCACTCAGCTCCTTCAGACTAGCCAGCAGCAATTAGCAAACACCTGGTGGAACTGTGTGTCTGCCGATTTCATCATATGAGCCACTTCTCAGAGAAATACTGGTAAAGATGTTGTTAAGCTGTTAATAGAGGAGCCATGTTTTGATGACTTTCTCAAGGCGGCGTTTCAGAAATGGCAAGAGTTTTGTTGTTTTTTATTTTTAAAGACACAGAGGTCCAATTTCAAGGCGCTAAATTACAAAGTCAAACTTTATTGTTTGATATAATTGGCCTTTTTATATTTATGAAGGCAACATAGTTACACAATTGTGCTATAAAACCGCACTATGTGCCTGGAAATGCATTTTACTGTCCCTTTAAAGGAAATATAAAAGTGTCATTGTGGGGGAATTGCTAATTAGAACATGGCAGTGATCCTTACCTTCCTGTTTTTGTGTTTGTATATATCTGTAACCTGGGCAGTTTAGATTTTGTTTTTTATTTAGTCACTTCATTGATCCTTTTATCTATTTGAAATGACATCATTGCTTATTACCTGTTTACTACCTTTATGGGTTTACTTGGAGTTACGTCAACTCATAAAATGGGGAAGAGATAATGCTAAGATATGTCGGTTAAATCACAGTAAACAAATTTGCAATGAACAGTTTCTACACCACTGCAACTTTGTAACGATCAGTATTTTAGTTTGTATAGAAATAAAAACAAAAGTTGTTATGTTTATTTTCTTCTTCTTCTTATGATTTTAATTGAGGTATAATGAGAAGGTAACCCAACATAAAAGCTTAATACACATCCTGATGATGGATTCTGCTGCTCTGTGTTACTGTCAGACTTTTGTCTTGTGTTTCCCCCCTTCCTGTTTTCACTCAATGCTAAATCCCTCACAATAATAGGAGCTAGTCACTGTTTAATCCATTGAACTTTGGTTTCTTTGTGAATGTTCTCCCATAGGTCGAGGAAAGTGAGAACGAATGGTCAGTGCCGCACTGCTTCACCATTTACTCTGCTCAGAGGACCATCGTGGTGGCTGCCAGGTGAGCCAATAAGAGCCTGAGAACTATTTCAATTTGAAAATACATTGGAAGGAAACTTTAACTTTACTACATTTTCTCCTGAATCTTATATATATATAAACTTCCCTCAATAGTCCCCTCAGCCTTAATTTATTGAAATAAGACCAGTTTAAAAACAGGAAGTTAGGTCAGTAACATTGTTTCTTAAGCCCAAACTAAAGTTCAGAAATGTAATTCCATGCAACCCTGTTCTTGTTTCTTTTATGAATTTGCTATGTGATATTAATACAAAATATGTTAGTATTTAGTAAAAGTAGCTCAAACTTTCACAGAACCTGAAACGGGCAGAAATCAGAACTGTTTGGGGTTTTAAGGCTCAGTTCGTGCTCCACTGCTGTTTTTTTTTTTTTCAGTGAAGACATGCTGATTAGTTTATTTGTTGGATGATATCAAGGAAAAAGCAAGTTGGCAGGAACCCAAGAAACAATTAAAGGCAACTATTCCATTGATGAATTAATTTCTTTACTAATGAAGACTCAGTTAATCCAGTTTTCTTACTCATCAGCATTTGTGCACATCACTGAAAGCTGATTTATTTTCTTTCTTCTACACTTTTTTTTTTTGCATAGTAGCCATCTCATGATGTTTGTTTTTGTTTGTGACATCAGCTCCAAGGTGGAGATGGGGAAATGGATTGAGGATCTGAACATGGCCATCGATCTGGCTAAGAAGTCTCAGGAGAAATCTGGCGTCTTCCTCAGCACCGGCCTCAACGATCACTCCAACAGTAAGGCTTCCCAACGCCCTCACCGCCTCCACATCCCCACCTAAAACCGATTGTCTCTTTTGGATAGGGTTTTTTTTTTTTTGTTTGTTTTTTTTTCTGTCCAGTTATTAAATCAAAAATGCAAGTAAGTCAGAAGTAAATCCCCCTCTCCTCCACACAACTTCCTGTTATCCTTCCCTCCTCCTCCCTTCCTTCCTCTTCCTCGTCCTCCTCCTCCTCAGGATCATCTGATGAGGTTTCTCTGGAGCAGGAGTCTGAGGACGACATGAACTCCTCCCGCACCTCCCTCGACAAGCAGACGCATCACCGTGCCAACACAACCATGCATGTGTGCTGGCACCGCAACACCAGTGTGTCTATGTCAGATCACAGCCTGGCCGTGGAGGTACCCCTCCTCCTGGAACGCAGACACACTAAAACACACACTGTTTCACACACACTTCCTCACTGGACCTGTGGAAAGAGCAGCGTCTACCGTCTGGATCCGAGTCTTTCATCTTTTCTTTAAAGCATTTTAATTGTTTTTATGTTTTTTTGCGTGCCCTCCCTTCCCCCCCTGTCTTCCTGGTTCCTCCCTGTATCCTAACAGATGTGTCATCTTCTGCACCTCCTTCATTATCATGCATGCTAGAAAACATCGTCTGACGAGTTTTCAGTCCGCAGATCTGGACTTTCCCTAACTCACATTTCCTCCCGACTTCCTTATCTTAACTAACACGCTGAACCTTTCCTCTGCACCCTTTCTTCTCTTTCTCCCTCTCACACTTCCAGTCTTCGGCTCCCCGGCCGCGTCGCCGGAGCTTCCTCCTCGCTATCTCCTCGGTCAGGGACAAAGACCAAACACCATCACGCATGTTTGCTGGTACAGAAACCAGAACCTCTCTCTCAGTGATTACCTGCGCATGAATCAGGTACCAGAACCAGGAGCTTTAGTGGGACAGTAACCTGGCAAAAGTCACACAAAATCAGCTGTAAATATACAGAAAATTAGAAAAGGACGACCTGCAAAGTCTCAGAGTAATAACAGGGAAAACCTTTCATTTGAAAAAAGTGCCAAAAAGTGACAAGTAATTTTTTATTAAAATAAAAATAATGAGTTTTGTAAATGTCTATAGTTATGCCACATCTACTGAAGATTAATCTTAGAAAAAACTCTGAAAAAAATATTACGTATTTTTTTTATTGCAGTAAAGACAAAAATGTAGAAAACTAATTATTCACTTTGGAAAAGAAGAATTTTCTTTCCATTTTCTTTTACGAAATGACCACAATTATTGGTACTGCTGAAAATCCCAATAAAGTAAATGAAACAAAGAGATGTTTTGTAATATATGCTTCGCTGTTTTAGGTTGACCTGTGTTTGGAAGCTTTTAATTTATAACCCATTTGAGTCGGTCAGATGGATTTCTTTCACATATCATTCTAATGGAGCAGATTTTCATAAATCAATAAATGTCTTAAAGAAAATAGCTAATCACCTGAGCATGCCAATATCTACAGTCAGCGCAATAATTAAAACGCCCCAAAAGCTGACAAATTGTAGCTCACCAGGTCTCCATAGCAACTGTTAATTTATATTGTTTTATACAAATCTGTATTAAGGGTTCCAGTTTATGGTGGAGGGAGTTGTAGGTTTTAGACTGGATTATAAAAATGTCTTAAATAAATGTTAACATTTCTTAGAGAAATATTTACAGATCTCCTTTATTCTATTTTAGCACATTTTGAATAACTAAATTCCTGATTTTACAAGTAGATTACAAAATGAAACCATTCAGTTATTTTCCAGAAAATAAAAAGATTTTTCCAAGCTAACTCATTAGAGATTTAAAAACAAGGCTAAGCTCTATAGCTTAGCCGGTTGTTTTTCATGTGCATGAAGCAAACTTCACCATGGCGACTCATGTTCCTAAATCATTTCTCCATTTAAAAATCACAGCATGCAGTAAAAACCCTTTCATCACCCTAAGTGACACAGATCTGTACATTTATATGAAACCATAAAACCAGCTGCCAGCATCTGAGCACCCTTCTGTTTCTCTGTGTGTTAGAACCAGCTGTCAGGCTACCTGCTGAGGAAGTTTAAGAACAGCAACGGCTGGCAGAAACTCTGGGTCGTCTTCACCAACTTCTGCTTGTTCTTCTACAAGACCCACCAGGTGGGCCGCCGATTCTCCATGTGCTGCTCCAGGGACATGAGAACAGACGAACAAACAAAAACAACTGCTTTTGTCTTTGCCGCAGGACGACTTCCCTCTGGCCAGCCTGCCGCTGCTCGGCTACACGGTCAGCACCCCGGACGAGTCGGACAGCATTCACAAGGAGTACGTCTTCAAGCTGCAGTTCAAGTCGCACGTGTACTTCTTCAGAGCTGAGAGCGAGTACACCTTCGAGAGGTCCGTTTTGCTTACATCACACGTCTTTACAGTTCCCACCACAACAGCAATGCCTTTTGCTGGTATTTTATGACATAAATCAAAACAAAGAAGCCTAAGAAAACATCTGGGGGTAAAAAAATCCCAGTTAAATCTTCACATCCTCAAAGTTTAAATCCATGCATCTAAAATTAAGGCCTTACATTGTCTTAGATTCATTCGTTCATTCCGTGCCCAAACATTTGGCGCTACTATTTAAAATATGCAGTTTGCCTTTGTACATTTCTGTCGTGAAAAAGGTTTTAAATTCCAGTTATAATGGTCTTAAAATATCTTAAATTAATTAGAATACCTGTAAGTTGGCCTTAAATACATCATGGGTCTTAAATTTTGTTGTGGACTATTTAATCTTGTAGTGTATTTTTCTTGTTGAACTATTCTATCAGTAAAAGTTTGAGTTACATGGAGACATCGTTGTTGCATTCTGTGACTTCAGGCGGTTGAGGCTACCTCCATATAGCTGCTAATAAACCCTTGCTAGTTACATAGCTACCTTTTTAGCGTCTATCATGGCTAAGTAAATTTATCAGCAGTTGGCTGGATGACATTAGTCTTTGCCATGGCAAACCTGTACGATGTGAGGTGCATTCTGTGCAAGAAACCCCTTGCCACTACAGCCATTTTCCACATTTTTGTTGTGGAAAATGGCTTAAATTTCATTCATAATGGTCTTAAAAAGTCTTAAATTTAAGTCGTTGAAACCATCGGAGATCCGTAAATGTGAAATTGGGACGTGAATACTTTTACACCGCACTGTTTTCCCAACTTCAGCAGCAGGTAGAGATAAAATATGTCTGTGTTCCTTTTTTTTGGTCTGTTTTTCAGATGGATGGAGGTGATCAAGAGTGCGGCGAGCACCACGGGCCGGATGAGCCTGCTCATACCTAAAGGTGGTCCTGTGGAGATCAATGGAAGCTAAATGAAGCATTATGCATCCTGAGGCTGGGCCTCTGGGAAAAATCACATTATTATTTCTAAATTCAGTTTTTGAAGAATAACAACTGGAGACTGAAAGATACTGCCAGATTGCGTGTTTATGTTTTCAGCTACTTTCTAATATGTGTGCATTTTGTTTTCCTATTAGGTATATAAATAATAACAAACATCTCAGTATAAGGGACATAATGAAAGGGAGATGTGTACATTATGATCTATTTTTGTGACTTTTTTTTTTTTCCCCACTTTTTTGCATGTGTAGTGCCCAGTTTGATTATTTCACACAAACTGAAGGCAAATCCAGTTTTATGGGACCAGCCTCATTTTAAAGGGCTTAAGTTTTCCGCTTTTGAACGGTCACCACGCGTGACGATTGAAGCTTTACTTGGTACATGTTTGGGATGCGGACGAAGCACGGCATGTGGGACATGAAGGTACAGCTAGGATGTGCGCTGCGTTGAGTTTCAGGGTGAGCCAAGACGTGTTTGAGGGCGAGCAGAAAGTCAAAGTCATGTCGAACAATTTGTCGTCGGGGACGAGAGGTTTGGAGGTTGCTGCTCTGCTGACTCAGACTGAGCAACTAATATTGCTGGAAATAGGAGGATGCATTAAGTGTGTCTGTTTCTTAACAGAATAACAGAGTTTCAGTTGTTTACAGGGTAGATGTTCTGCTTTACGCCCCAGATTAAGCTGCATTACTGTCATTTGGGTGCTATATTTCTCTCTGAGCTATCGACTAATGAAATCTATTCTGTTGTAGTTTACATAGGGATAACATCTCAGCAGCATATTGTGCGGGGTTATCTAAGTGTGAAGGTTTTCCCTCTAATGAAGCTGAAGTACATGTTGAGCTTCTCCTATCAGGCTGTTTTAGATAAACAGAAGTTGATTTAAAGGAGGTCCGACTGAACAGCTGATTAAGTTTGGTAAGAGAAGTAATGGAATTGTTTGGTTTCTATATTTTCTGTGAAGACTGGAATCTTTATCCTCTGTGTGTGTGGGGGTGTGCGTGTGTGTGTGAGGAGGGGAGGTGCTATCCATGTACTCTTACACCTCCGCCTCCGGGGCCTCAGAAGAATGTGACAGAACCCATCTCCTGCCCGCTAGTCATTTCTGCATGTGTATGAACCTGTTGCCCAGGTAACCAACCTATTTATTGTCGTCAGCGGTGTTTCTGAATGCCCTTGTGTAGACTTCATGTTATTCCACTGAAAACATAACAAATAAAACTGAATTCGACTGATTCTTGAGTTGTTTTCTTCTTGTTTGGTTTTTGTCTGAAAGCTGAGGTATGTAACTTTTATGAAAAATATATGTTTTCTTACATATTTGCTAAAACAATTACCATGTTGGGTCTGCATGTTATGAGACGGATAATCTCAAATGCTCCACCTCTTCCCTGAGCCACTATTGCCTTCTGAAGAAATGCACCGCACCTAGTCAAAAACAACCAATCAGAGCCTGGAGGAGGGTCTTAGCGCTGTCAATCAACCTTGTGACTGTGCGGTTGAATGTGGCAATGGTGGAGATGCAACTCATTGTTACAGGAAAACCATGAACGTATAATTTACCATTGGGATAGAGTATTTCTGAATTGAGTTTGCCACATGCAGAACGCAACCTGTTGAATTCTCTCGCAGCTCCGTCCGTGATGCTCTCAGCATCTTGAAGACGTTTCAGAGTCACCTCTTCATATTTTTTTGGAGAAATATCAAGTTTAACTTGGGTGACTACCTTCGCAATGGCATGGTCTGTATTCAGTACAATACTGTGGAACCTGATGAACAAGTTGAATCCCTTTGACCCTTAACTTTTTTGCTAGCATTAGCATCAGGATTAGCTTAAGTCCAGAAGCTCCTACAAGGACAAGTCTGACCTGTGTGCACAGTTCCTCAACATTCTCTCTAAAAGTTTGTAGTTCCTTCCTGAAGTTGCTTGTTTTTTAATTACAAGATGAATCCCGTAATGTATGCTGGGTAAGGTTTTGAGATGATTCATCATGGTCTCATTTTATTACATCAGAAGTGGGGGCGTGTACCCTCTTTAGAGACCCTTCACTGCTGCATCCGCTGTAAAATGTTTTTCTGTGAATAATCTTCCAGTTACTGTTGAACTTTGCCTCTACAGGACTGTCAGGGCTGCTGCGCATCTGATGTCAGCCACTCATAAACAAAGCAGGGCATTCCTCTGGCATGTCCTGACAGCGGCGAGTGGGAGGAAGTGGCTTTCCCCCAGAAGCACCAGTGTTGCCTGGCTGCCAGGGAGATCTGCTCCAACAGGTTTCTGCTCTGGCGTGGAGAGGGTGTGGATGTAATCACAGCCAGACGGGAGTGTGTTTTCCTTCCAAACAAGGAGGCTGCACGAAACCTCATTAGCTGCGTATTGTTCAATGGGACGACTTCACATGTGCACATTTGTTTGTGACAATGCCTTTGATTACTTCAATTATGCATTAGCTTTTTACTCAAACTTGGGGGCTTGAGTTTAACAGTTAAGACTATAAGGCATGCTGCATTCACTAAGCATGCTAAGTCTTGTCAGCGCTGGATAATTAGGTCAGTGAAAATAGCTACACCTCTTCATGTGAAATCCAGTAAAACAGGGATAAAGTGGCTAACTGTTATTGATCCAGGTGGAGCTCCAGAAACGGCAACGCGAGCCTGACACGCAACCCATGCAGTCGAGGACTCTGAAAAACCACTATGCAAACAAAATGGAGGAGAAAATCTGTTAAAGACCATGATCAGGTAAGCAGAACTATTGTTGGCAAAACACTTACTAGGCCTACTCTTTTCTGTGTTTTAAAAAAGAGCAGCAAAAGCAGATGAGGCGGATTAGCAGAGTTTGCCAAAGACCATCCAGGAGGTCACTATGAAATATCATATCTGCTGTGTAGAGTCATGTCGGTCATCAAGCCGTCATATGGCAACGGTCTTCAGTCAGAGGCCTTTTCGGATTTGTTGTAAGACTGACTGCTACTAGAGGTTCTTCCTGCCTACAGCGTCACTGTCCACAAAGACTCCCTGAAGATACTTGGATGATACGAGTTGCAACATTTCGCAGACGTAAATGTTGCAACTCGTCTATAAATAAATACATTAATTTTATGAATACAGTAAGCCCTTCAGTATTCGTGAACAACTTGCCAATTCGAGGATTTTCTTTTCTAGCACATATCTACAATATTCTGGAGAAAATGCAGCACGGAAAGTGAAAAGCCTACCGGCAATGCTACTTGATATGCTATTGGTCGGTGTTTGCAGAACAGCCAATCCAGGAGCGCCATTCATTTACCTTTGCGCTAGCTGGTCGCACTTAACAGCACAGAAGAAGACATTTGAACTTTTAATAGCTAAAGGTTGTTCAGAGGGAACCCGAAACTTTCCCACAGTAGCCTCTTGGTATTCTCACTGAGAATTCAACAGTAGAGGCCAAGCTTCACCAACACAACAACATTAAATCATTTATTCTAATGGCGCGTCGAAATTTCTTTTTTTTTTTTTGTTCTTCGTGGGCCGGCGCCCTTAAATCTGAGTGACATAAGAAAGCAGCTGAAATTTTCATGATCCCTCTTTTTAAAATGTCCAGAAGCTGCCATGGTGGGTGTAGTTTTTATTAAAACTGTTTTCACATAGATACCCCGTGACGTTTGCGTCTACTCCCCAAAATGATTTGGAATCCATCAAGCTACGAGCTAATAAGCTAATGTCAGTGACTTGCTGTGTTTCTGCTGCTTTACCTCTTATTAGGTAAAGCAGCAGGGAAACTAACAGTCAGTGTGGCCTCCACCTCTCATAAAGCTTGTTAATGATTAATGAGTTTCTCCAAGGGTGTGTGTGGGTGTGTGTGCGCGGGTGGGCGTGAGCGCGCGGGTGTGTGGAGGTGCCGATGGGCGGGGCTTATAGTCGCTGCTTATCTCCGCCTTTGGACTCCACAATAAGTGCCCTTAGAAGGAAAGCCCGTCAGTCGACGAACAGGGGAGTTTGTTTTTTTTAGTTTTTTTTTGGGGGGGGGGGCTCAGACTGACTCCAGCTCCCCAGCTTAAAAACAACAAAAACAAAAACTCCGTTATTAGCTTCACTTCTCTGCTCCGCTGCAAGATCTTTTTTTTTTTTTTTTTTGCATAATACCGTTGGACTCCGTTTTTTTTTTTCTTTTTAGGTAAGTGCAGCTTGTTTTAATATTTAAACGCCTTCATTGATTAATTCAGAACTTTTTCCTGCTGTTTTTTTTTTTTTCCCAGCTCTTAATCATTTATTATCCCCTCTGTAAACTTTGATTGGTTGGGACTGTAGCTGTGAGTTTTATCCAGGCTATCAACCCACAACCTAATCCGTGTGTTTGTTCTGTAGGATAATCTCCGCAAGTCTGTATCTGATAATAGCAGCAGGAGAACCGCGGTGCTGTGGAGGCTGAGAGCGGCGGCGGCGGGGCGGGGGGGACGTTGATCTGCTGAAGCCGAGCAGGGAGCGGCGGCGGCGGCTGCTGCTGCTGCGGCGTTCGGGGACATGGAGATGCTGCGGCGCTCCTCCGTGTTTGCGGCCGAGGTGTTCGACCGGTCGCCCACCGACAAGGAGCTGGTGTCCCAGGCTAAGTCGCTGTGCAGGGACTACATCCACTCCAGGTTGAACCGCGCAGGGATCGGCTGGTCCAGACCTGAGCAGGGACTGGCAGCGGCGGGAGGAAAGCTGGCGGAGGTGTCCCTGGTGGTTCAGTGGCTGGGTGAGTCCGACGTGCTTCCTACAGAAGTCTGGGTCAAGAGCCATCTGGGATCCTCTGCAGAAAAACAGCTGATAGAACTGGTACACTGCATTTATGCTGTAAATATTTGATTAACAGGGGAAAAAAAGAAATAGAAAAAAAAAAAGAAGAAGTTTCTGACTTGTTCAGGAAAAGTCTTTCACAACTATCTTTCATTCTGGAAGAAAACTATATTTAAACTACACAGAAGTGTGGAGAAATAAAAAAAAAAAAAGCAAGAAAAAAAAGCTTAAGATGAAATCTAATCTTAGTTGTCTGGAAAAGAGGGATTAGAAGGAAAGATGGCCAACAAAGCGGAATCCCATGTCGTTTGTTTATCCCTATAGCATGTCCTTCCATGTTTATGCAGTTGACATGTCAGCAGCACACTATTTTTTATTAAGTATGAAATATCATGCCAAATGTGCCTCACTAGTAAAAAAAAAATTCTAAAGGATTTCATTCTTTGATAACGCTTTGCCTATTTATTAGCAAAAACTGAATTATTGCTCTTTTTTTTGCTAATAAATAGGCTGTTTTATTTTACC
Organism: Girardinus metallicus; assembly: GCA_903067095.1. Lineage (NCBI taxonomy): Eukaryota > Metazoa > Chordata > Actinopteri > Cyprinodontiformes > Poeciliidae > Girardinus > Girardinus metallicus. Next base: position 3,679 of record CAEGAE010006101.1, on the reverse strand, counting down.
AGAAGCTACAAAGTCTTACAAAGAGTAATGATGAGCAGTATAATATTTATTTATAATACACTATTTAGTGATATTAACCACTTCAAAGTTGTGGCCACCTGGCAGAATATTTACATTTGTCTCTCATGTCTTTTTGTCCAAGTTTTTACCTGAGAAATCTCCTCCTCTGTTGGTAGTTATGAGGCCTCTCTCCTTAGCCCCGCCCCTTATCCAGGTGTGACCCCCAAGCAACAGAATGAATGAATGAATTTAAAAAAAAATTGAGACAATGGTTACAATATAAATTGACCACTGAACGAGAGCTGCACTCTACCGGGATGTAGCGGCGAACGCTTATTTCCGAAACATTAATATTAAAATTCATCATGTAGCAATGCAAAACACGAGTTTGAATAAAAATAGTGAAATAGAATCTAAACGCACAAACATTAAATTATTTTAAGCCCGTGTTATGTGAACAAACCCGGTCGGAGGAGCTTCTGTTTTGCCATATTTGCAGAAATCCATGCAGTTGGCAATTAGTTCCAAAGTCGTGATGCTACATAAAAAAAAAAAAAAAGATAAAAAGCTGACAGAAACACAGCAGGAGGAGCTCAGAGGTAGAAGGAGATGCAGCCCTGTGATATGAAATCGTGTTCACCGTTTGCACCGGGTGAGGCGCCGTTTTGGGTCGCCCGCTCAGGTCCCACCATGTGACCAGTGTGAACATAACCGGGTCGTTTTCGGTGCCGAGATAAGAAATGTTGCCTGGATTAATGAATGAAGGCAACAAATTGTTTATGTCCTCATCGGTTATAAAATTCGAGCTCCCTGATTGGTCCTCTGTCTGACCTCATCTCACCTGTATAAAACAACAAACAAAGAACAAAAACCCGCTCTTCCCCTCCACACCGATGGTTTGTTTTTCTCTGCTGGGTTGCAGCTCACATGTTTTCCACCTCAGACACTTTTGGACCAGCGAGACGAAAGTCACAAGATGAGGGACTTGTAACGAATTCCCCTAAATTTACTCTAATTGTCCTACAATAAAGTCCAGTTTAAGCTAATTAAAGCTAAAAATGACCACAGATGGATAAGTAGATCTTTTAAAAGCTGTATAACCCCCCCTCCCCCCTCCATCCAGATTGTTTTGGACCTTTATTTGACTGCAGTCCAATAAGAGAGAAGATGGGGGGGGATCTACGTGGCTCTCTCAACTCAGCCACACGGCACCAGGAATGGTTTGGATTTGAATATATTCCAGTGGATTAAAGCTGCATCTTGGGTTGCTGATGATGATTTTTTTTTCTTTTTTCCTGCTTTAGAGGTCTAAAGTAACTTTAAACTGTTATTTCTTGGATTGGGAATGTTTAAAGCGTATGATCTCCGTTAGTGAAATTGTAAAGTCTGTCTATGTAGATGAGAATAGTGGTTTATTTTGAGCATTACGTAACATATTCCACATTTTTATTAGTTAGATAATGAAGACAAAACACAGATTTTTTTTTTTTTTTTGTTCTTTTTTTTCCAATACTAATCGCTCGTGATTAGTATTCATCATGAGCGATTAGTTTTTGCTCTGTCTTCTCAAAGGAAGAACGTCGTCAGTGTAGGCAGGTCTGGTGAATAAAGTCAAGTGGAATCCAGTTGAGTTCGAGTCACGTTGCAGAGGTCTGGAAGGAACCCGTTGAGTTTCCAGTGAAACTCCTTCAGGGGAATCTCTCTCTTAACGTACGGTTTTATGCAATCCCTTCTCCTCAGGAGTAATTTCTCAATGCAGAAAAAAACGCAGTAGACCCGGTTGTTTCTGGTTAATGTATCGCTTTACGTTTTGTGGTTATGACTCCACCTCCGTTTCAGGGTAGGAAATTCACTTGAAGCCGTGTGTGTGTGTGTGGGCGTGTGTATGGGAATCCTGTTCAGTGCTGGGAATCTACCCTCAGATTTTGATAGAAAACTTCAACCTTCTTGAAAACACCTTCACTTTTCTGCTTTATAATATAAACGTTGGAGACGAGCCCCCCTCTGATACTCACAGTCAATGTGTAATCTCGGCCTCTCGGCAGGATGAGTAATACGGTGAGCCGACAAACGGAAGGAAAATCCACTTTGATTCGCCGCGTTTTAAAGTGGATAATTAACCCAGCTGTGTCCTGGCGTCCTTCCATGATGGGTCGCATGCTCTGTGGCGGCCGCTCGCCTGATCATTCAGACGGTCCAGACGGCTCATCCTGCAGCTGCGCGGATGTCTTAGAGTCAGTGCTTCACCTGAATCTGCCGTTAAAGCAGGTACACTGGATGGCCAGGTCTGGCTGCAGCTGCAATCCCCTGAACAAATTACACTTACCGAGAATACATTTCAATTCCCCGTGTTGCAAAGCCATTTACTCATTTTTGTTTTAATCCCGTGGAACAGTGTGCTGTGCTTAGTTTTTCTATTTCTTCTGCATTTTGTGTGATTCAGTATTTATTCATGAATGCCGCTGGTGACAAACCATTGGGCAACTGATCACTGACATGTTTTTCCTCTTTATTCACCTGTTTTTAGCTATATTCCTCCTGTAATGGTGTTTACTTGTTTTCTGTGAGGTGAAGGAATTCCATCGATTTCAGGAAAATTTGGCGTCAATAAAACGACGAGGATCAGGACAAACAGCAATGGCTACATTTTATACCAAGCCGAGTTGGTATAAAAATCAAACAGGCCGGTCAGTGTGTCCTGTGACCTTTACAGACTACAGAGTCATTTCTATGGAGCTAAATTGGGGCCATAAAGTTTGTTCAAAAGGAAAAAAAAAAAAATTACACTGAAAAAAGTTTCAAAACTGAGAAAAAGGATTTAAAACTGGGGGGAAAAAAAATCTGTTTAATTTTTTTCTTTTTTTTCCTTGAACAAACTTTATGGACCCAATTTAGCTCCATACATTTCTGCTCTCAGGCCAGCCAAATAAAACTTTAGAGCCGTAAATGTTACAGGACTTTTTGGAAAAAAGACAACTTTACAGCTCTCAGAATTTTGTTGTCATTTTTTAACAACCAAAATTTTTTTCCCTTTTTTCTCATTATAAAATAAAAATAAACATAAAATGTAGTAAGAAGAGAATTAATCTTTTTTTTTTCTTATTTGTGGGAAAGAAAGCACATAGATTCTACATAATTTCCAAAAAAACAAATCTAAAAACCCACTACTGGTACTCTTAGTGTTACTCGCTGTAGAAATTCAATGCAAATATTGCAAAAACAAAATGGTAAAAACCTGCATTTCTTATTACACACAATATTTAATAACATTAGTTCATCATTTTTAGAGCTTTCCACCTCAATTGCTAAAAATGACGTTGAGGCAGATTTACAATAAGCCCATTTCCTCCAGTTAGCCGCATCCTGCTAGCACCTACAGTACAACCTATGCTTTCGCTGTCGCTCCAGTAAGCACCAAGAGGAAGAAGTAAGAAAAAAAATCCATCCCCCAGCTGTCAGACAAGTTGTTCAGTTGAGGATTAAACTGTGTGTTTCGAGTTCATACATATAGAGCTACTATCATGTGACTGCTTAAGAGAGATGCTAGCACAGTTTCACTTTCCCTCATTTTACAAACCACAAATATTCCCACAAAGAAACAGATTGAAAGGTTTCAGCAGAACCCATTAGAGCTGCAACTCAAATGCTACAGAATTAATTTATATATATATATATATAT
>CAEGAE010006095.1:0-11788 GCA_903067095.1 Girardinus metallicus | reverse complement strand
CGGGGGGAGCGGCGGGGCGCGGCGGGGGGGGGCGGGGGGGGGGGGGGGGCGGGGGGCGGGGGGGGGGGGGGGGGGGGGGGGGGGGGGGGGGGGGGGGGGAATGTATAATGTTGTTGTCTTCAATGTTAAATTTGTGAGAAACTTTAAAAAGTCACGATGAGGGTTTATTTTGTTCGAGATGAGTCCTTCCAGGTAGATTCCTGCACTGACAAGTTTATCTTAGCAGGACTGTTGCAAGACAATTAGCGGTCCAGGGGCAAGACGTCTGAATATAAATAACTTAAATGTGTGACATTTATGCTCACCTGTTTTCCTACTGAGTTTGTCAGATAAATCTGTCTTCAAGTCTTCCATCTTATATTTGAAAAAAAATTAAAACAGACATTTAGGAAGTTTTCAAGTCTGGATGTGCACATTTAATATTTACTTTATAATTTTTTTTTTTGCATAAAAACAAAAAACAGTGCTGGACATCAGTGATGAGCTGGACTTTTCTGTAAGTTAGGGAAAGCGGATCCGTGTGTGAAATTTCAAACTTTTCGTTGTTGAAATTGGATGGACAGATTCTACGTATAAGCTCTATCCTGCAGCGCTCGTTCCTGTGAAATTAGTCTGCGGCGTGAACCTGGGATTTCTGGGTGCTCTTTTCTTTTCACACTGACAACTGCAACTTGCGGACAAAGTCAACAGGCTGTCGTTGACTTTTAAAGGAGCTGAAGCAAAACACACAGCTACTGAGAAAAAGTGGAATAGATTAAGACTTATCTGATTAAAAAAAAAAAGACAAACTGAAAAGTTTTTGTGCTTTAATTCAAAAGTCACGTGATTGACAGTGGAGATTTGCAGCCGGCTCATACAGCGGGACATGCATGTTAACCTGCAAAAGCGTCCGTGAATTACGATGAGCCAAAGTCGGTGTTAGAGGAATAAAAACACATGGACATGTGTTTACCCTGGAGCGTGGCTGAGCGCTGCTCTATCTGACACATCAGCTCTCTGCACAGCTTTTAGGAGTTCAGTGACTAACATTTGTTCTACTTTTACTCTGTGCTGTTGATTTGTGATACACCGCTCTCACTACTGGTATTAATCACCCACTGTGAAATTTTCCCTGGTTTCTGTCAACATGTCTATTTTCACACTGCATAGCTAAACCACACAAGCTTGATGTTCCGTCTCTCCTTCCCTGAGACGAACATCAAGGGATCCAGACACAGAGCTGCGCTTGCGTGACCTTTTCTGCAGCTCTCGTTTTTTGTTTTTTAACGTTAGTCATGCCGCCTTTGAGGGGCCAGCTAGCATCAGGAGAAAACAGAAGATAACTGATATGTCCCTAACTCTCTCTATTTTGTCTCTCTCTCTTTCTCTCAGCAGCAAAAAAAGCAAAAAGACACCGTGTACATACGGTTTCAAGTGCTCTCAGGTGAGAACTTTACCTATATTCTCAATATTAACCCCTCCAAAAATTGGGGACTCAAAAACTCAAACAATGTGTTTTAACCTTTTATCATCATTATTATTTGTTTACCTTCCAGAGTTCAAATCAGGCACATATCTGAAGTTGGAGACGTCTAGCGGAAACAAGTTTCTAAACAACAATGGCAACATCTCCATCGACTGCACGGGGCCCTATGTTTGGCACATGCAGGGCTGCTACGACAAGACGGACGACACCACGAACGTCAGCGGGAATCTGACGCTGCTGGTGAAAAACACTCTTCCAGTCAGCTCCATCGCCATGAACGTAACACAAAATGCGGTCTGCAGGGGGCTCCACAGTATCGTCTACCTGGTGGCAGATGATGTAGCCAGATTCCACTTTTCCTCGGAAAATGGATTTCGGATGTTGAACGTGAGTATGGGCCTGAGCTACCTGCTTGGGAATGACTGTGAATTTTGACTCAATCCAAAGAATACAAAAATAAATAAATAAATAAATAAATAAATAAAATAAAATAAAAAATGCTGATGAGATGAAGATCGGATCTGGATGGATTAAGAGAACCCATCTGACACACGGAGCCAGTGAGGAGGATTGATTCCTGCTAGGAGACTGTCTGGTTTTATTGCCTCTGCCGGAGTTGCTGAGCCTCATGGTTTGACTGTCGGCAGGAAATCTCCGTGTCCAAACAAGAACAAATCAGTGCATCTCAGTTGAAGACATTTAGTCTTAATTTGTAATTTTAAAAAAAACAAAACAACAACAACAACAACAACAACAAAAAAACAAAACAAACAAAGCTATTTTACCTCTTTAACAAGTACCTTGTTCTGTATTTTAAATGTTTTTTTTTCTTTGTTCATTTATATTTAAGGCTGGGAAAAACAAGTTATGAAGCTAATTCTTAATTTATCAGCCAATTGTTTCTTATTTTTATTATTATTATTACTATCATAATAATAATTATTATTTAATACTCAAACAAAGCAATGAATGTCACAGTTTCTTGGTGCTGCGGTGACAGTTTCATGTTACAATGCGTGCGTGACCAACGTGTTGCTCAGCTGGTTCTTCTGTAAGCTAAGAGAAACCATTTCCAAAGGCTGGAACCGGATTGTGTGTTTTGGTGTTTTTGCTTCAGGGTGACCTGAATGCCAAATGATAACTCACTCTCCGCATTTCTGCATAACACGAAACAGCCGCGCTATCTGACTGTGCAGCCGGGGAACCACACGGACGCTCATCAGCTCTGCACTGCTGAGGCGCTCCCCTGGTTGTACTTGATCTTGACTGCTGGATTGTACCAAATGAATGTATTTTGCTGTTGGTGCACTGACGCTCCGCTCTGACTCTGTAAACTTTGCGTGTGCTCCGGTCCGGCCGGATGACTCCACAGTTTTACCTCCAGTAAAGTCGCCAAAAACGTCAGACGTCCACGACGGCGACGTCGTGCGGCGCCGGTCTGCGGCCTGCAGGTGGCCCACACCTGACCCGACTCATCTGGTGCCGGTGTCTGTGGAGTGAAAACTAATCTCAGGCTCGTTTGATGTTACAACCAGACTGACGCACACAAGCCAAAGGGAAAAGGCCAGACGGGAGGTGAATGAATCTTTATTATTATTGTTATTATTATTGGTTCTTCACTCATGGTGCACACATTTGTTTCTTGAACGCTGGATTATGATGCATGTTTGTACGTTTTCTTTATTATTATTATTATTATTATTATGAATGAGGTTGCAGCTCATCGATTGATTGTATCTTTACTGTAAAATGTGAAGCACATAAGAGGTTTACTGTTGTATTCACTTGCGTTTGCGCAAAAACGGGGGAAATAAAGCAGACCTTTTGTTTTTATTGAAACTACTACTGTGTGACATGATACGATCTGTGTACTTTACCCAGGGATTACAGCGCTGATACCTCCTTTGACCTCTGGCACAGCTTGTCTGTGTGTTGAAACGTTAATAAAAACTAGTTTCCCTCTTGCTATCTTTGCCTGCTCCTTGTTTTTGTCGTAACACCTCCTCGAGCGGCATGTGAGTGTGGGTGGGTCTGCTGTGAGACCAGACAGTTTCATCATCACTGCCTGCTACGTCAAACGCTCTTCAACCAAAAGTGAAAGTGAGCTGAGGAAAAAGCCCAGAAGTCACGTCACGCAGTTGCAACACCGTCTGTTTTGCTTCAGGCTGCCGTCTGTAATATTTCCTGAGCCCTGAAATTAAATCTGAATGCGAGACACGTTTCTGTAAATACGTGCAAAATGGATTTGATCCCCTTACAAATGTCTTCACTACTGTTGTGGAATTTACTAATGTTTCAGATGTGTCAGGAGTGATTTTATGTTAGATTAGGATGTCGGTTTGTACAAGACTAATGCTAAATGATTTATTTTGTACACCTGTGCAAGAAGACGTCCTATAAAACTAATTACTGGTTTTGCCACAAAGGCCAAAAAGACTGTGTGGGACATTTGTAAAACATTTTCACAAGTTCCACCTGTTTGAGGTCACACCACAGCATTTTATTCAGGCCCTTATGTTATATTTCACAGCAAAAACAGAAGGTATTGCTAGGAATTGTCTGTCTGGTTTCTAGTGCAAATATCTCGGTGCATTTGAAGTAAAACTAAAGTAACCTACAAGTAACTTTTCAGCAAGATATAGGAGTTGTTATAAGTAAATAATTCTGCTTAGACTACAGGTTTCATTGGCAGATTTGGTCACGATTGAGAAAAGTGTCTTTCTATAAGAGAAAAGATCTGCCAGATAAACTACCAGTGCTACTTTTAATGAATATTCAAGAACCACTGACTTAAAACAAGCTCTTCTCTTTCTGAAAACTTACTTGTAAATTAGTTTTGTCTTTTTTCAAGTGTGCCAATACGCTGAGATATTTGCAGTAGAAACTAGTAAGTGAAAACATATGTAACCACTAAAACCTTTTTTTATAGGCACTGCATGGAGGTCTTTTCTGTTCGCTCCTGAATGTTCATTTATATTAGCATTGATTCCAATTGTGCTCCAGGGGTTAAATAAGAGTAGCATAAAAATAGCCCATTGTCTAAACATGCTGCCTGCAAAAAATAGAAACCAGTTAGGATCAGAAACCCTAAGGTTGTTTTTCATTTCACAGCAGCAATTAGTTTCTTGTTTGAACAGGACAATCTGTTTGACATTTTTATTCCTATAACGTCTGTGTTCTATAAATAGATCAAAAGGTTTTGTTTTGTTTTCTCTGAAAAGCGCATCCGATGAAAGCAGCAAACGTTACAAAATTTTTCCTATGCATATGTGAAAGCAGCAAGTTTGAACCTGACCCACACTCCTGTTTTGCTTCAAGGCAAGTTCACTTGTGTAGCACAGGGCCCTGCAAAAGAGCAGAGATGCATCAAGTGAGCCAAATTAAGTGCCATGCATAAAATGCAACTCTTAATTACAAAAAATATAATGAAACATTTAGGCAGGCTTAAGCAATGACATGATGACAAAGCAACTTTGGCCTTTCAGAGCAAGCTGCGGTAAACAGAAATGTTTTCAGGGATGATTTTAAAAGACCCAAATGTTTCTGTACATCTCAGGTTTCCAGGAGCTTTGTTCCAGAGCTCCAGGTCTTCATGGTTCACACTTGACTAGTAATTCTAAATAGTATTTTTAGAATTTGTCTCAGTTCACCCTGAGGCCCGTTAATTTTCACTCCCACAGGGTCAAAATTAAAGCAATAAAAATTTAAAATAGAAAATAAACCAAGAACGGACAAAATTTCAGTCACTAAACGTGCAAAGCTAGTAGAGACGTACTCCAAAACCTGCAGCCGTAATCAGTGGGAAAAAACAACTTTACTCATATGCTTATATATTTTATGTTAATACTTCTGGTGCATCCATCAGCAGTCTGTCTGTGCAGAGAAACCTGTACATTGTTTATGCAACCAAAATGAACAAATGTCGACATTGGCCTGACGTTGGCTGCTGCCCTCGGAAAGCTAGCAACTGACTCTTTAGCCCATCAAAACTCAATCGTCCGCACTTGTGGGATCTGTAAACCGCTGCGCTTCTGATTAAATGTCTGGCATTTCGCATCGCTGTTCTGCAGAACTGCTGAACTATGGATGTGAAACCAAGACTGTTGATGTAAAAATCCCTGTGGTTACAAATTAATCAAACCAGGCTGTTAGCATTAATGATCCTAGCTTTGTCTAATGTCTTGGACTTTGTCTTGGTGTCCAACTGCACAGACTGAAACCTCAAAACCCAGTCATGTGGTGGAACAGTGAGTTTCAGGTATTGGTTCATCCAACTAAAGGATTGCATGCATTTTCATGTTTTACTCTTAAGCAACAGACAAAACGTTGCTTCCTGGATGCTGTCATGAGCGAGACCCCATAAAGTGCAACAATGGTCGACAGAGAGCTCAAAATACAAGGGGCGATATGCATTGCAGCAGACGTGCAGAAATGTAGCATTACATATGCCCATCAAACAGATAAGATATTACGCAACAAATGGTGGAAAGTATGTATTTGTAGTTGCATCTAAAATTGCAAAATGATGCAATTAATCTTTTAGGAGATATTGGGAAAAATGCAAATAAACTGTAAAATGAAATCAGTGTTGGTACAATTTCTAAACTGTTGCAAGTAGTGTTGTAGTCTGCGAGACAGGTCTCCAGACCACTTTTTGATGGTCTCGATCTCAGGCGTTGAGGACTCGGGATTTTATTTCAAGACCTGTGTTCTGACCACAACTGTGGAAATGTCACTAAATTGTCAGCATACTCTTCAGTTTATTTGTCAGCATTCTTGTTTTCACTGGATGCAAAACGTACCGATTAAAATCCAAGCAGTAACGTGACTTAGTAATTACGTGTTTTTGTTACCGCCGCCACCCGCCGCCTCCCGCCTCCCCCTTTCAGTCGCACGCGGCACTCAGACATGTGCAGTGTTTGTCTCGGAGCAGGAGAAAATGTCTTCTGATCGTAGGTAAAAAACTTACCTACATAAATCATAAGAAAGCATGTGAATTCAGCAGCGTTTCGCTTTCAGAGACGGTGGGGACTATGACCAACTTTTGGGGCTACTTTCAGGAAGTTCAAAGAAAGGTAAGCTCTGTGGAAGTGATGTTTGCTGATCTAGCTGTGCAGTGACAAATAAGTTGCATTTCCAAAGATAAATGCTGTCACTTACTGTGCATATTGTTGCACATGTGCAATGAAGCTGTAACCAAATATAATGATGTGACAATCAAGAGTGAGCCGATTCTTCTGAACGGCTCGTCACTGTGAACGGTAGGACTGGAGTCTCACTGAGAACCCTTCTTAGTTTTTTAATGCTCTGCACACACTGCAGTAGCTATTATTATCATTCTATTTTATTAAAAATATATATATTATTTAATCATCGAATAAATAAATAAGAACGTAAAATCACACAAAGAGAATGCTCATTGGTCTTTGATTATTTTCATCACCTTTCATCTGTGCGCTGTCTAGCTTCATGCAGCGGGAGACAGAGTGACAACAGTCTGTGCGCTCCTTGTTCTTGGTTACTTCTTGCTCGTTGCTCCTTGGTCAGTTAGTGGATTGTCATGATTGCTATGTTTAATAAAGCAGACAGTGGTGGTTTCTGACTATGTCCATATGATCAACCACCCAGGGCATTATCTTGTTGTTTGATAACAAGATAATCTGATACCTGCAGATTGTGACACAGAGATGGCAGCAAAGCAGAATTGATAATTATAATTTATTTCAGCTCTAAGCATTTTATGAGAATTCTCAAATTATGAAGCAATTTTGATCATATTTCATTATGTCATGTGACGCTGGTCTTGACTCAATCTCGGGTTAGGTGGTCTTGACTACAACACTGGTTGCAAGCCTCCATCCATCCATTTTTTGTACACCCTTGTCCCTAGTGGGGTCGGGAGGGCTGCTGGTGTCCATCTCCAGTTAACGTTCACAGAGACAGCACCCTGCACCTAGGGAGAATTTGGAGAGACCAATTTACCTGACAATCATGGTTTTCGACTACCCAGAGAGAACCCACGCATGCACAGGGAAAACATGCAAACTTCGTGCAGAAAGGCTGGGAATTGAACCCAGGACCTTCTTGCTGCAAGGCGACAGTGCTACCAACTGCACCACTGTGCAGCCTGGTTGCAAGCCTGTTTGACAAAATTTTTTGACAAAATTCTAACCTGGCAGTTTTATTAAAGTGGATTTTTGAAACAGTTGGATAATATTAATAAAATAATAATAATAATAATAATAATAATAATAGGTAATAGTGTGTGCATGCATGTGTCTTTGTTTTTTCCTTGGGTGTCAAAAATATACATTTTTGTATGTTAAAATGAAAGTTTTTTAAATTTAATTCATATTTCAAGTTACAAACTATCCATACAGGAAAAACAACAGTTGTAGTGAACAATTGTCCTCACAAGTTTACACACCCTAGTGTAATTTGTTTGATATTTTGGCCATTTTTCAGAAAATATGACGACACGAAAATGAATATCACTGTCCTGCTGCAGCCAATGACTGATTGACCTGGCCTTGTATGTCCTGTGCGCAGCTTTCAGGCTGATGAGTGCAAATTTTTCTCCAGTATTTGGTTCATCTCATCAGTAACTCTGACCAGCCTTCATTTGCCTTTGCAGGCCCCCAAAAACATCAGCATTCCTGATGTGTTTCACATCAGGAATGCTACACCTCTCATCGTAGGCCTGTGTTGATTTGTCTCCAAATGTAAAGTTTGTGGTTGTGATTGAGGCTCGTCTCTGTGCTGCTTGGTGTATAGTAAGTGGGAAACTTTGCGGCATTTGCACAGGGATGGCTTTCTTCTGCTAGCTCGAGCACACAGTCCATTTTTCGTCAAGTGCATCTAGAACCGGCCACGGACATTTTTTTTTTCTTTCAGGCAGTTCTGCATTTCAGCTGAAGTTATTTGTGGGTTTTCAAAAAGTTTTCCCGGCAGTTGTGGCTGTACTTTTGCTGGTCTACCTGACCGCGGTTTGGTTTCAACAGAATTCCTCATTTTGCATTTTTAGAGTTTGTTCGCCTCTGACTGGGATTCTCAGTTCCTTGGACATCTTTGTGTCTCCATTTCTTGCATCAAACTGTTCAATCGCCTTTCCCAGGAGAGCATTTCACATTTCTTTCACTTTCCCTGTGAGTCGGAAACATCAATACTGCACTGGGGGAAAGATGCAAGAGTCTGTCTCGACACCAGAAACTCATGCACACACACAATGATTACAAGCACACAGATCACAGATGAAGATGACTTCCTTTAGTAGATGTTCAGACCCATTTATGCCAGCTTGTGTGCATGTTATAAGGTCAAATTCACCAGGGTATGTAAACTTTTAATGAGGGCAATTGGGGTAGTTTCTGTAGTCATAATGACTTGTAAAGAGTAAACTCAGTGGTACAGTTGTTTGACAATAAATAGTTTCACCCAACCACTAGCCACAAGTGAAAAACACCTTGTGTTAGTCATATTTTCTGAAAAGAATGGTGAAAAAAATCTAAAATTCTGCTAGGAAATGTCAACATATGAACACAGCTGTAAAAATTTGACCCCATTCTGGATAAATGTTTCTTAAACTACAGTTAAAATAAACAACAGACAGGTGCCAACTGGTAGTAAATGCCATTTTAATCTTATTTTAATTGCCATTTATGGATCCTTTTCCCAACTACGGAAAGTCCCGTTCAAGATATAAAATCTGCTCTAAGGGATTACAGACAGGGGCCAAAGCATAAGCAGTTTCGGATAAAAAAAAACAACAAAAAAAGAAAAGAAAAGAAACTTCTGCGTGTTACAACATGCATGTTACATCAGCAAAAGACGGCTGGTAGAACAAGAAATATGACAACAGGCGTATGAGCATGGCACAGGTTTCCTCAGGGCAATTTCCTAGCGCCAAAGTCTTGGCCATTTGACATGTAAGTAAATTGCAACATCGACAAGTTTCTCTTTCTGAGTAGAATTTTCCTATTTCTTGCTGCAATATCTCACTCAACGGATAATGTCCTAAAAACTGCTGTTCTATAGAAGGAAAAAAGAGAAATGCAGAACTTGAACTCTGACATTTTACTGTGCTGCTGTTTTGCTCTTGCCTTTTGCAACCACAGGAAGAACAAAGGCTGAGAGGTAAAACATGAATTGTTTTCTATTGTTTTGCAGCAAAGAGTTTCACTTTGATCTGCTTTTCCTTACAAACGAAGGGCGTTTTTATTCATCTTTCACTTCATATGTTTTTCACAGATGGTGTTTCTGATTTTGCATAGCCCCCCTATCGATCAGATAATATTAGTGTCACTGTGAAACATGCTTATAATATGGCAACTTTTAATAAAAATGTGACTAAATTCACAACCGTCAAAGACTTTAGCTTCGTCCAGAAACAGCCCTAGAAACAAGGAGATGTGTTTCTTTCTTTATCAAAAAACAAAACAAAAAACCTTTCCGTACTCCACTCCCCCAGTTTTGCCTGTTGACATAAAAAAATATAAACTAGAATATGCTGTACTTGGAAAAATCAGGGGTGAGACAAGCTTTATCCATAAAGGTTGTCTGTTATGTGCAAAGGTGTCAGACAACGTGCTGCACAGACAGACAGAATTAAAACCACATGTGAAGCATCAAGGGAACCTATCTGAGGGTGTGCATGTGTCTTCAGCAGCCAGAGATGCAGCGACATTAATCACAATTTTTCACCGCGTAACACAATGGAGACGTTTTTTTTTTATTTTTTATTTTTTTTACTGTTAAGTGTTTCAACTAAAGATCAACCATCTGTATAGTTGGGCTTTCCTGCTGAGAAAATAGAGATTTTTAGAAGCCAATCCAGTTTGTTCACTGTCCACAATCACTTTAAATAAATGACAAAACATTGTGGTTTTTTACCACATCTTGTCTTGTCCCTTCACTCTGCTTTTACACTTTAATAATACACATTGCACACCCACTACATAGCATACCAGGACATGCAGTGTGCTGGTATGTTATGCACTATTGCATAAAAAGTTATTCTTTTGTGGTTTCAAGAATATTTAGTAATTCTGCATGTAAAATACTGTGAAAAAGGTAAGAAATTGTAAGTATAGTTTAATTTATTTGCAGGTTAGTTTGTGAAGCGTGTTGCAGCCCATTTTTACTAGCTGCACTTTATTTATGGGTATCAGAGTAGTACAAACACCACATTTACTTTTGCCTCTACTTCACATTTAGGCACCACTTTGCGTTGGTCTAATCCTCAAAAAGATAAACAAAATATAATGACGTTCGTGGTTGAAATGTGATAAATTTTGTCGAATAATCTAATTTGACAAAGAAACATTTGTCAAGTAGAAACCTTTAGAATATTTGTAGCTAACCGCCACTTGCAAAATTTAACAGACTAAAAAAAATTTTATTGACAACTGAAAAAATTTAAATTAGATTTTTAAGCGAAACGGTTTACTCGTTATTTCATCGCTGACCAATCTCCAACTGCCAAAAAAAAAACAAAAACAAAAAAAAACCCCAACAACCAGCAGGCAGCAATCAATAATATTAACCAGTAGCTTCCAATAAAATATGTGATGTTTTTGTATGAAACTCAAAGTGTAACTGCACTCTAACCCCAAAACCTGAAACTCAGGACAATCACAAACAAGATAAGCAAGTGCTTCAGGTAATGTAAAAAAAAACAATAAATGCAGACAGATGTGCAGTTTTTGTTGGAAATGTGGAAATGTTCGCTAGAAGCATGACCGGCAGTGAGACTGGAAGTCAAGACTGATAAGTGATGTAACTGTGGGAGTCAGTGGGAGGTTTATCTCTGTGAGTGGGCAGGACAACAACTGCAGTTTCTCTCATGGCGGATTCTGCCAAGTAGTTAAAGGCTACGGCACAGAAAGCAGAAGAACATAGATGGGGGCCCACCTTCATGTTTCACTCTGCCTTGTGTTTCAGTCAGGGTTTCAGTTTTCTCACCATTATTTGGACTGAAGCATCTTGTAGAAATGGAGGAGTAATAATATCCTGGGTGCATCAGAATGGGAGGTTGTGCAGGCTCACTGGTGCTGTGGAAGGCTATCAATAACTCACTCTCAGCCAGTTCGGATTCTATGCATGGGATTATGAAAAGGTTACAAATCATAACAGAAGCCAGAGATGACACAGGAGTGTCTTCAGGTGTCAGAATTATTGTGATGGGGTCCGAATTACACCTCGAATCAATAGTTTTCTATGCAGCACAGCTGCCTGATCTGCAAGACATAAAGTCCCACTGTGCATGTAAACATCACAGTGTAGACAACTGTAATGATAAACACCATGACAAACTGTAATGATATA
>CAEGAE010006086.1:0-28897 GCA_903067095.1 Girardinus metallicus | reverse complement strand
ATTTATTTATTTTTTTTTGTTTTTTTGTCTACAAAAAAAAATATTTGTTTTTTTGTGGACAAAAAACAAATATTTTTTTGTCTTTTGTAGTATTTTTTTAGTAATTAGTAAAGACAAAATTTTTTTTGTTTTTTTGTCTTTGTAGGCCTCGAGCTAATAAAATACTTTATTATAGCTATTAAGATTGCTTCTCTTTTGACACAAAACAAACTTTTTTTGAACTCATTTTCAAATCTAACAATGCAAGAGCCACTTGAAACTATTCCCACTAGAAGTCTCTATCTGGATCTCAGCTTGAGTTGCTAGGCGACGGGCCGAGCTCGGGTGGGGTTGCTGGGCGACGGCGTAAAGCCTATTGAATGCAACTTATAAATGCAAGTAAGAGTCTTTAAATCTTTGCCAAACTGAGGGGTGCATTTCTGAGCTTCTCCAGTAGGTGGCGTCTACTTTGTTCCACAATGAACCCAAGCAATACAAAAAAAAGCAGGAATCTAAAGTCTGATTGCATGCGGCTTATGGAGTCAAAAGATTTAATAAACAACTCTACACTTCACCCTGTTGGTGAAGTGTAGAGTTGTTTTTAGGATGTTTTAGGATGCCTGGATGTTTTCCGTTTTGGCTTTTGTCTTTTAACCCACAGACCTTATGGAGGTCCAAGTTGTAAGCAGAAACCTCTGCTGGTTCTACGTCATGTCCAGGGTATGGAAACCTATAGAAACAAGTTTTTCCCTCTCCAAAAGATTTTAGTTGAGTTGTAAAAAATGTCACATTAAAAGGTGGAAAAAGGTCAAATTATTAATCTTGGTCGGACCTGGCATTTTAAGAGGATAAGAAGATTTTTACGTCCATTGCAAAGTATTAATCATAACAAGTACAGTTTCTGAATTCATACATCTCTAGAAAATCTATAAGAGCAGCAGGAAAATAATTAAATCCCTGTAGAGGTGTAGGATAAACACAACTTTCTGTTTGTAACAGCAACACCAAAACCATTTATGGCTTTTAAATATATTTTTTTTTTTAAATCTGTGACCCAACTGAGCTTCATTGGCATTAAATCTAAACACAAGCAAACATTACATGAGAAACCAAAGAAGAAAAACGTGTTTCATAACCACAGAGAACATAAAAGATGGACGCAGCCACAACATCCCTTTCTGTCAGTATTAATGTGAATTTAGGCTTCTACTACCTTAATCACCGACTGAATTTGGTCCACAAACAGCCCCATCCACTTCACCATTTCTTTTAATCAATATTTGTTCTTTGTTTGCAAAAAGACAATCATAAGATAAGAGTTTAGGAATACTTAAATCCTGCACTTGGAGTTAGTGAGATTCACAGATTTGGGAGAGAAGAAATGTCCTTTCCTGACTGGCCTTTTCACACAGTCTGCTCAAGGTGCGACTGAAGAGCCTTTGGTGTTTATAGCCGTCTCGTTAGTAAGGAACGGAGGAGAATGTGGGGGGTCAAAGGGCGCCTCTGAACCAGGAGATGTCACAAAGCTGCATCAACGCTTGTCTGTAAAAGAAAGCCAAGACAGCGGGAAACAAAAAAACCTGGAATCAGAGACGCCGTTTGGGATTCTGCTAAGCTTTTTCCACAATGCCTCGCATTAGTTTTCACAAGACTTTCCACATTTTGAACTGCTACAGGAATATTTCGGTGTGTTTTAGTGGGATTTTACGTGATAGATCAACGCAATGTAGTGCATAAACGTGAAGTGGAAGGAAAATAACAAATCAGAGTCTTAATTAATTAAAAACTATCTAAAATGTGAAGTGTACATATTTAGCCTTCCACGTTAATTACTTTGTATTACTTGTCAGTGAGATATAGAAGCTCATTATAAGTAAATAATTTCTTAATATTGGTTAAAAAGTACTTGTTCCATTGGCAGATTATTTCACTTAAACCATGGGAAATTTGTTTTGTTATAAGTAACTTTATCTACCAATGAAACTAGTACTTTTTAACCAATATTAAGGAATTTCTCACTTAAAACAAGCATCTATATCTTGCCAAAGACTTACTTGTAAGTTAGTTTTGACTTATTTCAAGTGAAATAAGATATTTGCACTAGAAGTTAGACTTAAAATAGTTGGTAAGATTTGGTGTTTTTGTAGTGAAATATCTCAGGCTCAGTGAGATTAGATGGAAAGTGTCGGTGAGGCAGGAATTACAAGTTTCAAGCCTCAGATTCAGCAGGATTTAAAATATGATTTGATCTGAACTTGTAGCTCTAAAGCGAAACTTCCTCGCAGTCTCGTATTTTTTGACGCTCATGTTTTGTTTAAGGCTGGATGATGGTTTCGCAGCTTGGATTTAGAGCTGCAACTAATAATTATTTTAGTTACCAATTAACCCATCGCTTATTTTAACGATTAAGCGAATAAATCTGAAGATTTTTCACTTAAGCCTTGTTTATACTATTTTAGAAATACATTAAAAGATGCAAATTAATGAATAATTGCTTTTTAAATAAGAAACATGTGTTAGCCTAAAACTCTATAGTAAGTACTTGGTCATTTGTAGCAGAGGATGCATCTGATGCAAAAAACAGAAAACAAACTTCTTACAACATGTGAAAAGCTGCTTGATTTAACATCATTACAATGTAGGACTGATCTGGTGACGAACTTATGGATCAATCGATTAATAACTGAATAACATAAGGCTCCTAATATGAGTTTTTTTTTATTAATTTGTTTGTTTTTTTAACAGATTTTTAACTAAGTGAATCTAAAACTAAGACACTTCAGTTTTGAGCACAACAGAGGGTATTTTTCATCTAAAATGCAAAATGATGATTATTTCAATCATCAGTTCATAATTTGATTAATCGTTTCAGCCCTACTAAGAACATTGTCTCATAACGTAACTCTGCTTTGAACTTCTCTATAATTTTATGTTTTATTTGGTGAGTAAAGGAAGCTTAATATAATCTGAGACACTCTTCAAATTTTAATTTGAGAAGAAAATGGAAAGCATTAATTTCCTTTTAACCAATTTGTGTTGGTTTGTCACATCAAATCCCAATAAAACGCTTGAGTTTGTGCTCAAATGGGGTGTGAGTACTTTTGCATGGCAGTGTTCATTCTGAAAACACACAGAGAAATGAGCGGGAATGACCAAATATGGCAGCTGTGGCTCCATGACGTGTTTCGTCAAAGGCTGTGTGAGAAGGGCAATAGGCTTTTTACAAACACAGGATCGCCCCCTGCTGGCAGTTAGAGAGAATGCAGCTGTTTGCATTCCTGCTGGTGACCAGCAGGGGTCGAGCGGGCTGTGTCCATCTTTTATATACAATCAATGGCTAAACAAGATCCCATGTTTTTCTAACTTTAAAAAAAGAATCTTGATCTTTTAATCCTTTACTAAAGATTGTTTAAAACCTCTAAAAATGTGAAAAAAGAAAAGTACCTGGATACAAGGACAAGCAAAAGAAAGGAAAGACAAGCAACAGAAACCCACTATCGCTCCGTTTAACACATTTTCCTGCAGATTTAGCAACACCAGTTCAAAATTTGAAACAACAAAAAAAAAAAAACACAAGGATTAAGGCACAGAGGTTTCAACAACCCAGTGAATCAACATAGTGAGCCAAAAATCATTCCAAGACCCGTTATTTATATAAAGGAAGACATTTCCCCTTTTTCTGGTTTCTGGTTTAGTTTGCAGAGTCGAACAATTAGAAGACAGAAAGTCCAGATTTTCGCCTCATCAAAGCAACAGAGTGTGATAGTGGGTCTCTGTGGCCTGGAGGAAGAGGAGGAGTAGAGGAAGAGGCTTTCTACCACCCTAGAAGGAGAAAGACAAGGGAAGGGAAAGAGAGAGAGGAAAGGAGGAATAAAATGAAGGAGGAAGTGAAAAGAAGGAAACAACAGGATGGTCAATGAGGAGAAAAACAGAACTGATCAGAAATTATTAGTGATGACAGGTAAAATTAGTTTCAGATATATGGAGAATAAAAGAAGAGCCCCAGTTTTAATGCACACTTCTTTGCTTTCATGTTTTGTGAAAAATTTGAGTTTTACTCACACTTTTGACTGGGTTCATTGTCCGTGGTCATCTGGACGTAATTGAAGGGGAACAAGCCGGTGACGCCATTAACCTCTCCCCTCCCCCAGTCGGGGTTGCTCTTGTCTAAAACATTGATCAGTTGCCCTTTAGAGAAGCTCAGCTCGTCCTGGTTGGCCGCTGCGTAGTCGTATATGGCGATCACTTGGCAGACTGAGAAAACAGGAAAGAACAGAGTCATTATTTATGAAAATCTTTATTTATTCTACTCGGGTGTCGCATCCAGAGCTGTTGCGTCTTACCAGGCTGTTGAGCAGGAGTGGATTTTCCGCTGTTAGAGCCCAATATTTTGACATGAGCAGAAGGGAACCAGCCTTTCTGACGTCTCTTGCCGCGCGCCTGAAGTCAGAAAAGATCAAAACGCACACGGATCACAAAATTTGAATCACCGAGAGGATGCAGAAAAATGTATCCACAAAGAACACGTGGATTTTTACAAGAATATCATTATTATTATGAAGTTACATCACATATTTTCTCTTATGAGAGCGAATAGATAGAAGCAAAGCTTTATCCAAACATATTACACGTCAACACAAACTGATTTACTTTAGAGTATTAAATAGATCACTTCAATTGTGCAAAATGTGACAGAACTGATATTGGAAATAATTAAATTCTACTCCCTTTTCATTTATTTTGTTTAAATTGAAGACTGTTCTCTTAATATGGAAATTATTCATCAAGCTGCATTTCAATTGAGCGTGTAGTTACAGCAGTTCGCCACCAGAGGGCGTGTCGAACACAGTGAGTACTCCTGACTCAGCAAGCCAACGGAAATTCAGCGCTCTAACGGCTGTTAAACAACGGAAAACATTCAATGTTGCTCTCATATCTATCCGTTAACAGACAAATTAGTAATATAATCAAATTAGCGTTTAAGTCCATGGTAATGTGGGGGAAGTTGGCCATTTATCTCTGAGTGTGTAATGGTTAAGTGTTATTTGCTAGCTTGAGTACGCTAGCTGTTAACCGTTACAGGTGTTACACCATATTCTGTGACCGCCGTATATTGTGACTGGGAGGCGCTGTTGCAGTTTTACACCATACTTAGCCATACTTCGACCTAACACTCAAGAAAAAAAATAAGAAAACGCTGAACAAAGACTAAAAAGTAAACATCTTAGCAGTGAGATATTGTTACCACACGGTAACTTTATAATAAAGTCACAGTGTAAGTAAAAGAACTGTTTCTTCATTTCTGAAACAGTTCTTGTACCATTAATAAAAATTGACTTATATTGAAGTTGAAGGAGAGAGTTGGCAGAAACAGTTTGGTTTAAATATTTAGTATTTTACAATATCTCATGAGAGCTATCACATTCTGTGACCATGTATATTTCCATAACAATATTAGTCGTAATATGTTACTTGTTCTTTGTTCTCTTGTTGCCTTTTCTTTATTTTTCAGCATGGCTTAGTGTAAAACTGCAACAGCACCTCCTACAGTCACAAAATACAGTGGTCACAGAATATGGTGTAACACAGGTGATGTAGGGACTGAAAGAATAGTGCTGCTATGATTGTTTGTGTGAAGTGAGTTAAGGTGGAGCAAGTTGTTATGTTTAGGAAACGTTTATATTCATTTAAAAGGAGCCAGCCAATGGCAATTTGTTGTCACACAAACGGCTGTTGATCAACAAAGACGCTTGTTGTTGCTGCTCTCTTATCTGTTAACAGTGTTGAGGAATGTTTAAAAATATTAGAAATATAATTATCACACACCTGAAGTTCTCCGAGCCACCAACCAGATGGGTTCTTGCTGAAAATGAGGATAAGCTGACCACTGTCCAGATTCAGCTGCTCCGGGCTAGCAGAGCTGTAGGCTTTTGTCACCTGAGCGATCTCTGCACACATGACATCATCATAACTTTGAATTTATGACCAAGATTTTAACTTCCGTTCTTCATAGTTACTTAGGAAAATGGCACACTTAATAAAATAGTCAAATAAAGCAAACATTGAGCAAAGTACACCAGTGTGTCTTCAAAGTGCTCTTTCTCTTTACTGTGACTGCACACTGACAAACTCTACTGACTTAGTTACTGCTTTAGCAAGCAGTAATTGCATAAATTTTTTTTTTTTAAAAATCAAAGGATGGCAAGTTGAGAATCTTAAACAAAAAAAAACATAAGAGCTTACCTTGCTTTTTCTTTCCAGATACACTTGATGTCTAAAAGGAGAAAAAATAACTTGCATTTAATGCTCATAAACATTCACACAAAATAAAGGAACGCATGATGATAACATGCTATATTTATATTTTGTGGTGTTTATTGTGATGACAAACTGCTGCAGAACTAACAGTAAGTAGTGCATTTGTGTTGCAAAACATTAAAGAGGATAAACCAAATCTGAGAACTGGCCCTTACTCAAAATAAAGATAACTCTGAAACATTGGTTGAAAACTAACTGCAGTACTCATATGTACCTGTATTGTAACTTCATGCTGTTTGTTTCTATTATTCTGTGTTTTATAGGATGCTTCTTGTTCTTGTTATAACAGATGAAAATTAGCTGTTAGCGCGACAGCTAAACTGTTTCTACGTTGCAAGAAATTATGATGAATATGTAAAATTTCTTGAACCCGTGTAGCATTATTTGAGTTTGTGCAGAGTGTCCTTACGTCGGCCTCTTTGGGTTTGACATAGTTGCTGGGGAAGGCGCCCGTGTGTTCGCCCGTCGACCCGTGCCACCACTCTCCTTCTCGCTGGCTCACTAAGATTACGTCGCCCTCTGAGAACGTCAAATCACCCGGCTCTGGAGACTCGTACGTGTACAGCGCCACATACTCTGCAATGACAAAAACAACCGTAGATAAACTCTACTGATAATGCTGCTAGACACGACAAGAATGACAATTTTCCGTGTTAATGGTATAAAGCCACAGTAAGTTGAGTTTTACTCTACCTTCAAGCTGAAGGGTGTCAACTGTTTCTGAGTTGGAGCTCTTGAGTCTAAAAACAGAGAAAAACTTCCTTCATTATTCTTTTACATTTGTTTTGCATGAATCCTAAACAGAAAGCAAGCTTCAGGAACAGAAAGTTCCTGAAGTAAACAGTAAAGTTTGGAACAAACACTGGACTGACAGGTAAAGCAAGAGCAACAGCTACAGATTCAGTGGCACCACAACATTCATCCTCAGCCGACATTTATCATAGACACAACAGCAAGTAGAAACCCCTGGAGATGAAAAACAACAAAAGAAAAAACAACACAACTTTGTTGTTTTTTGTTCCAGTTCAGCAGCGTTCATTCTTTAAGTTAGAAGACAGTTTTAACGCTGTAAGGAAATCTTTCCTAAAATGTACACTTAAAAAAAAAAACAAAGAGGAAAAGAGTCTTTGGTAAACTATAAGCTGAAAGGAGAAGATAAAGGAGGCTTGAAGAATAAATGCAAGTCATTTCATGGATCTCTGAGTTTTGTTTTGTTTGTTTTTTTAAATAAAAAATACATTTTTATTTTATTTCTGTGTGGATATCTTTTTGTTTTAAACCGTGAGATTTATTTAGTGAACAAAAAAATAAATAAATACAGCCAAGACTGTTGCAGATCAGCCAAACCTGGATCTATAAATTCATACTTTCTTCCCTGAAAACATTAAAACAAACCTAAACTGCCCTATGAATCAAGAAAGATCTACAAAACATGGAATGGTTTTATAAGGGATTATAAGTGGTTATTTTTTCTCCCTCTAGACTCCGAATTACATCAGTAAGTCCCTCCAGTTTTTTTCGCAGATATGCAAAAGTCACACATAATCAACAAATCCCCACATTTTGTTCTGATTCTTACTGCAGATTTTTCTCAAAATTGGCCAAAACATTGAATTTAAGCGGCTGCCGCATCAGCCTTACTTGTAACTCATAGAGCAATTAACAAAAAGCCACGTTTAACAGCGCACATTAACGCAAACATCGTGAAAATTTCTTACAAATATTTCTAAGTTGGCGCCATCAAATCTGCTATTTCAATTTTGCAAAAAAAAAAAAAAACACAAAATCATGAAATCCTGGATGGACTGATCAGTGTGAAAAGACGTTCAATATTATTTAATTTTAAGAAACACTTACTACTTATTGATATTTTTACAGTTTAATGGTTTATCAATACATTCTGTCTCAACACTCAGATTTTTGATTTGGCCCAAAGTGAAAATGAGTTTGACACCCCTGGTTTAGGTCATAATGTTGCACTTCTGGATTTGAAATTCTTGTTGTACATTTAAGGTGAGCTCCATTTAGGGTTTTCATTAGCTCTGAGCTACGATCATGAAAATGAACAATAATAAGAAACTTTTGATGGAGCCCTGATTCATGACTTACTCTGACCCATCCTCTTCTCCCAGGACCGTCACGTAGGTTTTGGGGAACCAGCCCTTTTCGCCGTTCAGCTCCCCCAGCCACCAGTTCTCCTGCTGCTCCAACACGCGAATCACGTCGTCCTTGTTGAAGTTCAGGTGGTTGTCCGTCTTTGCCGTCCAGGAGCAGAGCGCCTGAGCCAAAACGTTCCCCACCACCGGCTGCAACAGAGGAGACAGCTCAGCGAACGATCGAAGCGCCTGAGGACCAGGAGGCGGTCGCCGTGGTTACCTGTCCGTGCGTCTCAGAAGGAGCCGGGTGTGGAGACAGAGTTGGGGTGAAGGCAGACTTTGTGCCTGATCCCTTTGCAGCTTCCAGCACGTTGGAAAGCTGCGCCTGGATCGACACTTGAGGAGCGGCAGCGGCGAGTTTAGCTGAATCCGACGGGCCGACCTTTTCAACGTAGCTCTCTGGGAAATATCCCATCTTCCCCTGTTTGCTGCCGTACAGCCAGCCCTCCTCTTTCTCCGTCGTCTCGTCCACCTGGCAGCAAACAGACAGGATCGATTTTTACATCACGAGGACGAGGCAGGGGACTTTTGACCAAGAGAATAACTTCTGAGACATCAGCTACATTCACCTGAGGGAAGTTGGCAAAGATTCTTTTGATAAATATTTAGCAAAGATATAAATTCATGTTTTCAGAGGTCATAAAAGGTCAAGCAGCAAGTCCATATTTATAATATCCAACAAATTTGGTGCCAATCAACTGTGCTACAAATATTTTAGTTGTAGAAACATAGCACAATTAATTTAACCAGCTCTGGAAAAAATGAAGAGACCACTTAAAATGATCAGATTCTCTGATTTTACTTTTTATAGGTAAATGTTTGAGTAAAATGAACACTGATCTTTTATCTACTGCTGACAGCACGTCCCTGAAATTTGAAGCAAGAATTTAGTATTTATTTGTAGAAAATAAGAAATGGTGAAAATAAGGAAAAGATGCAGAGTTTTCAGAGTTCAAATAAAACAAAGAAAACAAGTTAATGTTCATTTAGAAACAACAAAACTGATGTTTTAACTCAGGAAGAGTTCAGAGATCAATATCTGGTGGAAAAACCAGGAGGTTTTCAATGGGGTTCAGTGCAGTGGACTCTTAAGTTTTTCCAGAGCTTCATAAGTTTTGTTTAATTTTTTTAAGCGGGATAAAGCTGACCTTTGACCCTGGAAACTTTTTTTCATTTGTAAAATCTTAAAAATGATAATGGCAAAGATGAAAAATTGCTGCACAAACATCACAGCAGCTGATTGACATCATATTTCGTTTAGTTTGAAGAAGGTGAGGGGAGGGAACTTTAACCTTTAACTTGCATTTTCATATCACAATAAATCGTTGCGGTTAATGCTCCACAAAGTGTCGTCGCTATTAGTTGAGTTTTTTTTAATCAGCTTCCTTCGACTTGTTATGATCTGGTAACGAAGTCGTCGGCTCCATTGCTGAATAAACTTTGATAAACGTCTCCGTCCATTATCGTTTCTGACGTGTGATGTCAGCAATCGTTTCTGGGCATACAGGTCGCTTTGGGCTCGTAAACCGTTCACACAGATTCTCACTGGATTTAATTAGTTTTATGAATCAGATTACATAAAATCATCAGCATTGAGCGTTAAAGCCAGCTGTGTTTCTTTAATGACGTTTTTACCTCAATGATGTCGTCTGCCTCAAAGTTGAGCTCTTCGTTGTTGCGAGCGGTGAACGGGTAAAGTGCTTTGTAGGATGTGAGGGCAGCAGACTTCCTGTGCTGCGCGGCCTTCGGCTGTCCACCTGTAGCAGCAGGATCAGGAGGTGAATTAATCTGGATTATAATCCAGGAGAAAACAGAGTTTTTCTGCTCACCCTTCCTCTCCTCCAGGCCTTTCAGCAGAGCCGTCAGCTTCTCCTGGATGTCCACCTTCCCTCCGTTCGGCTGCTGCTTACGGGATCCCTCCTCCCTCTTCTTCCTCTCCTCCAGCTCTGCTTTTCTCCTCTCCTCTTCCTCCTGCTGAAGTCTTCTCCTGTCTTCCTCTCGCTTCCTCTTGTCCTCCTCTTCCCTCCGTTTCTCCTCCTGCTCTCTCTTTCTCCTCTCGTCAGCGTCTCGGAGCGCCGCCTCCGCTGCTCGATGCCTCCTCCTCTCCTCTTCCTCTCTGTCCCTCCGGCGCTCATCCTCTTTCGTCTCCTCCTCCATCCTCCTTCTATCCTCCTCCCTCTTCCGCCGTTCCTCCTCTTCCTTGCGTTTCCTCTCCTCCTCTTCTTTTCTCCTCCTTTCTTCCTGCCTCCTCTCCTGCTCCAGCTGCTTTCTCTCCTCCTCTAGTTTCCTCCTCTCTTCCTCCAGTTTTCTCCTCTCCTCCTCCTGCCTGCGTCTCTCTATCTGCCTCAGGTGCTCCTCTTCCTCTCTTTTCTTCCTCTCCTCCTCTTCTCTCCTTTTCCGTTCGGCCTCCTCTTTCGCTCTCAGCTCTCGCTCCGCCTGCTCCCTGGCAGCCTGGAGGAGAGCCTGTCTCTCCCTCTCCTCTTCCTCCCTCTTTTTGGCCTCCCTTTCCTCCTCAAGCCTCCTCTGACGTTCTTCTTCATCCCTCCTCAGCTTCTCCTGCCACTGGCGCTCCTTTTCGAGTTTAATACGCCTGTGGAGACATTCATGGCGTTACTATAAAACGTACTCCTAATGAAGGAGATGATTAAGTCTTAAATTTAATTTACGATGAAATCTATAAAGTTCTGCTGTGGACCTTTGCGTTTCCTCCTCCTGTCGCTTCCTCTCCTCTTCCTGCTCCTTCCTTTGGATCAACTCGCGCCGCTTTTCCTCTTTGACGCTGCGCAGTTTCTCCAGAGCCGCCTGCTGCTTCCTCTGACCTTCCTTCAGTTCCTGACACACATAAAAAAAATAAAAACACATTTGGAAGCAAATCGTGATCATCAGTTTACCAGGACGATAAATGGTCCCAAAACGATTCCAATAAACGATAATATTGTTATTTTGAGACCGTTTTCAATAGCAAATAATTCAAGTTTGGCGCCTCAAAAACGTCTAAACTTTAATTTTGTACAGAACACTTCACACTGGAACTGGACGACACTTTAAATACCAAAAACAAAAACACAGCAACCAAAAAGAATAAATAGAAGGAAAATTAAAAACCACACAAAACCAAAACCAGAAATGAAACAGACTATGACATCTCAGTAAACAAGATTGCCCTTCGAAAAATATTAATAATCAGAATGAAAATTATGGAGCCAAGGCGCCCAAAGTGTGGCCTGAGGGCCTTCTGAGGCCCTCTGGATGATTTTGTTTGGTTTCTCGGTCCACGATTCAAGAATGGAGTGTAAATGTCAGGGGTGTTGAACTCATTTTCATTTTGGGCCAAATCAAAAATCTGAGTGTTCTTAAGGGCCGGTTCTGCCAGAATGTATAAAACTATTCAACTATTAAAATATCAAGCAGATGTTTGTTTCAGCATTCAATAAGTGTTTCTTAAAATTCAATATTGAACATGTTTTCACACTGGTCCGTCCATCCAGGATTTTGTGATTGTGTTTTTTTTTTTTTTTTTTTTTTTTTGCAGTTAAAATCACAGATTTTGTGGCGCTAATTTAGAAATATTTGTAAGGAACTTTACCATATTTGCGCTAATATATGATGCCAAACGTGGCTTTTTATTAATCGCCGTAACGATCACCGACTATAACTTGACATCAAGTAAAGCAGAGGCAGCAGTCACTCAAACTCGTTTTTGGACAATTTTGAGAAAAATTTGCAAGTAAAAATCAAAAATAAATGTGGGGATCTGTAGATGCTGAGTGAATTTTTATAGATGTAATTTGGAGTCTCGAGGGCCACATAAAAAGCTACAGAGGGCCAGATTTGGCCCCTGGGCCTTGAGTTTGATACATTATACGTAATTTTACAGACATAGTATTTTTTTTTTTTTATCAACAATGTTTCTGTTTTCATTGATTACACTTTGCTAAAATCAGGAAATGCTGCTCAACACCTGGTTGCCAAAAACAGAAAAGAAAAACGAGGACAAAAGACACTGAAAACGTTTTGGAAAATGTTTAAGACCCCGTTTGTATTTTACAGATTCCTTTTCTACAAAATTTAGACTGCTTTGCTTAATTAAAATGTTTATTTAGTATTTTACTGAGGAGATAAAAAGAACAAGTGTCTTAAAAAAAGAAATCTTTTCAGTTTTAATTAAAACAAATGTGGCCCTTGAGGTCTCTCAACAATTTTGTCCCCAATGACAAAAGAGTTGAACACCGCTGGTCTGCACTAATATTTTACAGTTTAAAGGAGAGGCAGTACAAAACAAGGATAAGAAATGAAACAAGTCAGGACATGAACACATAAACAACTCTGTGAAAGACAAAAAGAAAATAGAGAAAGGCTTTTAAAGAGACGTAAGGCGAAACGTTTAGTAGATGGAAGAGTTTACGGAGGCAGGCCAGCAGACAGAAGACGGGCCGAAGCATTTTGTCTTCAGCTCCCAAAAAATGAGAGGCAGGAAATAAGGAGGGATGCAAGAGGACGTTAGAAAGGAAGTGAGGAAGGAGCAGCGGACGAGGTCAAAGGGCGAAGTGGGACAAGACAGAAGATAAAAAGAAAGGACAAAATAAGTCCAAGAAGTATTAGGGAGTGTTAGAGATTTAAAGGTTTGCAGAAATGTAACATTAATGTGAGGAAAAAATAACTTTCTTTCTCTCTTTGGATCACCCTATCAGCCTACATCCCAAACAACTCATTCAACTAATTCCTATTCCTGTTTTGTAAAACCACTGTGCAAATAAACACATTCATTTTCTACTTATCTTTTCTTATACATTTAAAATTGAATGAAAAGCAGAATTGAAGTCAAACTGTTTGTGAGCACAAACTTACCGACTAAAGTAAGAGTTCAACACATTAACGATATCTAATTTAATCTGAAACAAATGTAACTACTTTACATCAGTACAGAGTCTTCTTAGATCAACTCTATCTTTGCAGAATCTCTTCACGGCAGCAGAATTTCAGCTTAAACTCATTTCTCCTGATTTTAAAAAGTCTCATTCTCATCATTCATATCAGGCTCTTAGAGATCCAGGTGCCGATCTTTACTAGTCATTAATCAATATGTAAAACAGCAGCAGTAATGTTGGCTCCTGATCTTTACTAGTCATTAATCAATATGTAAAACAGCAGCAGTAATGTTGGCTCCTTCATCTAAAGCTTTTTGTTTCATTGATCATCCAGATCAGGGAGTCAAACTCATTTTCCAGACCCTGAATGCTCTTAGGGCCGGTTGTGCCAGAATGTATTGATAAAACCTGTTCACAAACTTAAAATATCAATGAATTCTTAAAATTAAATAATATTATTGAACATCTTTTCTGTTCCTCCCTAATTTTGTGATTGTTTTTGTGACTTTTTTTTTTTTACAATAAAAGTCAAAGTGTTTGTGGTACTAATTTGTAAATATTTCCACTTATTTATGATGTTAAATGCGACTTTTTATTACTTGCTGTACAGATTATGGACTATAATCTGACATCAATAAAGGCTGAGGCAGCTGTTTAGGACAAGTAAGAAAGTTTTTGACATTTATTGAGAAAAATCTGCAATAAACTCCCAATTATTAGCGCAAAAGTGTGTGTGGATTTATTGATTTTGTGTGAATTTCCACAATAATTCTCAAGAAACTGGAGGGACTTATTGATATAACCTGGCAGTAAATGGAAAAAAACTGCATTGATTTGATTGATAACATAACATTTAAGCACACTTCGTGTTTAGTCTAGAATCTAGAGGGCCACATAAAAAGCTACGGCGGGCCAGATTTGGCCCACGGACCTCGAGTTTGACACATGTGGTTTAGAATCAGAGAAATATGTGCAAACAGGTTGGTGTTATGTTTATGATACTACCTGGAGAACACCTCGTTCTTTAAATTAGCTGAGAAACGTCTCTGTGAAAAGGGTCAGTAGCTTCACAGATGTAGATAAATATAGATAAATTAGAGCCATAAATGCCCTGAATGCCATTCGTTCACTCCTACCTGCATGTCTTTGTTGTACTGGTCCATCTGAGCCAGCTTGGCAGCCGTTTCTTTCTCCAGAGCTTCCAGCTGGTCTCTCAGTCTCATGCAGGTCCCTCTCTTCTCTGTGACTCCCATCTTTAGGTTGGACACGGTTGAAGCTACAAGAAGGTCAAAAACACACAATTTCACAGTCAGAGAACATCTCCAGTCAGAGGTCAATACTTTTGTGTGGTTGTTTTTAAAATCACATTTCACTTTACAAACTAAGCAGCTTCAAACTGTTTGATATTAATGCGAGTTCAGTGTGTGTGACCAACCCTCAGTACTAACCAGGCAGGTTATTCAGAGACATGTTCTGGAGTTTTTCTGCCAGTCGTTTCTTCTCTGGAGTCAGCTGGGACAACTTCCTCTGAAAATCCTGACCACATGCAAACACCAGCAATTAAATTAATTAAATACACGTCACATCAAATAGATGTTTTCTGTTAATTTGATATTTAAAAGTATCCAATTCATCTTATACTCTTTGATTAGATTAGATAAATTAGAGATAAATTACAGATAAGTTGGAGCGATATGTAAATAAATTATAGAAATAAATATAGATAAATTAGAGAGAGAGAGATTGATATATAATCTACTAAACTTGGGCTCTGATCTACGAGTATAAAGTATAAAAGAATGAATAAATACTATCCCACTAAACTTTCCAAAACATCATTATGAATGCATTAAAGTATGATTTATTTGACCAAACAGAAGAACGGATCAAACCTCTATCTGTCTTTGCAGAACGTTCAGATCCTGTTGCCGTGTGTCTTTCTTCTGATCCAGAAGATCGAACTCTGTCCTCTGGAGTTTCTTGTTGTTCTGAACGTCCCGCAGTCGGTCAGAAATCTGACGCTGTCTGTTACCCTGAAAACAAAGAGTTGAGACAAACTTCCAACTTTGCATGCATCTTGTTGGGGAAGGAAACAAAAACGGTGTCTTTTCAGGACTCACCACTGCTTCCAGCTCCATCTCCAGATTCCTCTTCTTGGCCTTCAGCCTGATGATCTCGTCCTGCTCCTGCTCCTTCTTCATCTTCAGCTCGCCGCGCTTCCTCCTCTCAAACTCCTCCTTCCTCTGTCGCTCGAGCTCCCGCTGCGCCGCCTGAAGTCGCCAGAGGTCAACAGGGTTCGCACAGTAACATTCAAGAACTTTTCAAGCATTTTCAAGGCAGGATTTCAAACTTTTCCAGCATCACACTCTGGAGATAAAAATACAAATAAGCTTAAAAAAAAAAAAAAAAAAAAAAATAATAATACAGCTTCAATTCACCATTATATGTTGTCATTCATAAGTGTTTATAAATTTTTTGGTAGCATTTACATGTAATTTTATGTTTCAATACATTTGATTCATTGACCTGAATGAAATGGTGGAGTCAACTGACTCACTGACTCATCGGTAACCTAGCAACAGCCTTCTGGCTAACTTGTGGTTGCCTGGCAACAACCTGAGTAACTGGTGCAGAAGTATTTTAAAGTCTGCTTCATAGCTGCTTAAAAATAAAAAACAACACAGTGGAGTGAAAACTGGATGAAACAGAAAAGTTCACTCATTTTGTAAACATTTTTGATATTTGCAACAAAAAACTACATTCAATATCAATGAATCAATATTTATTGATATTGACTAATATAAAGTGCTCATATTGTGATATGTTTTTTTTTTTTTAGGCATAGCATAGAAATAATAAATATTCATTACATTGAAACAATCCAAAGAAATTATGTTAAGGTGAGCAATCTTCCTGTTTAAATTAAATTAAATGCTTAAACACATTATACAAAGAAAGTTACACAAAAAGAGAACTCTAAAAATGTCCGTGTGAAGTTTTCTGGCATTTAGCAAATAGAAATAATTTTGGTAATTCTAACTGACCCAACAGAAGAAAAAATTAGTCTGATTTAACTTCAGACAGTGAGAAGAAATTTGTCAATGTGTAAATGTTTTCCATATGTAGGCTTTTAATCAAATATTAGATTCCAAAACACCTAAAGTGAAGGTCACTCAGCACCGAGTACGCCTCACCTCTTTTCTCTCTATCTCTCTCTGCCTCTCCTCCTCCCTCTGTCTCTCCAGCTCCCTCTGTCGCTCCAGCCTTTGCTCCTCTTCCTTCCTCCTCCGCTCCTCCGCCTCACGGGCCTCCCTCTCCTTCCTCTCGCGCTCCTCCCGTTCTTTCTGAGCGCGCCGCTCCTGCTCCCTCCTCTCCGCCTCCAGCAGAGCCAGCCGCCTTTTCTCCAGCTCGGCATTCCCCTGCTCTATGTTGGCTTTGAACTTATCCTCAAACGACACTGGAATGGAAAATGTCGTTTTCATGTTTATTTTTTTAACTCATCTTGCTAATGATGCTAAAAAAAAAAAAAAAAAAAAAAAAAGATGCTATTGAATGTGAAAGAATGAAAAACTAGAAAACTGTGGGAGTACTGACGGTTAATTTTGGGTTTCTGTGGCGGTTCTGCATCGAGGTCGTCAATCATCGCCGAATAGAGGTTAGAGCTGGAGCCATTCATTGCACTCCTGTAGCGCAGATTAAAAATAAATGACTACAAAACATCATTTTACTGGCAACTACAGTCAGTGTTGTGCCAAAGTTATGCCAAGAATGTTTCCTAAAGTATTTCCAGGCTGCCGTCATACCTCTGTGAGGGCGGCACCAACTCGGCCGGCAGGGTGAGTGGCAGCGGTTGTCCGCTCTTCGCCATGTCAACAAGATGCATAGCCAGAATAAACTCCTCTGCGTTCAGCTTCCCGTCCTTATCCACATCAGATAAAGTCCTGCAGACGTAACGAATCACTAATTGAAGTTTTCACACAACTGTAAATAGAGTATTATGTATTTTCCTGCCAGACTAACATTTCATAGCACAGTAAAGTAACCTTCAGTTGCTATAAAAATGATATTAATATTCAATATAACTTACAGTAAAATATAAATTCTACTTGGAAATTTAAGCTGCTATTAACCCTTTAACAGCGTTTTTGTGAATATAAGTAGATCGTATATTGTTGCTGTTCCACCAGGTGTTGGCTAATTGCTGCTGGCTAGTCTGAAGGAGCTGAATGGGGGAATCGCAGGGGAAAGATGCTCTGTGAGGCGGAAGCTTGTAGACTGCCACTCTGAGGAGGAGCTGCGTCTCGAAGGCGGGGCTTGGTCCAGCCAGGCATTTTGAACAGATGAATGGTTGCCATGGAAATTAAAGGTTTACTGAGATGCATGAAAGAATCAAAGCAACACTCCAGGTGTGTTTTTGATGAGGAAATAACAATATAATATAAAGTAAAGTCAATTTTACATTATAAAGGGTGGAGAATTTAAAACATTTGTCAAAACTAAGGAACATTTAATCTCCTGTTTTCCATAAACAGTTGTAGACTTTTGGAAGTTAAAAAAGTCTAAATTGCCTTAGACCAAAAAATTAGAGTGATTTGATTTATATATATATATATATATGATCTATAGTCAATCCTGCAAGTTGATAGGAAAAACGTCAGGAGAAAAGGTTTTTAGGTATTATGAACTCTGACTGTGAATCAGCCTTTTTATAGAGAAGCTGCTGGAATCATTCAACATTTTCTATTTTATTAGAGTATTTTCATATACTTTCTTTTTGTTTATAAGGTGTAATATTTTCTCTGGTGTTTATTACTTTGGATGTTAGATAATACTTTTATTTTTAATTCTCATCTAATCTTTTATTTTCAGTAAACATTGTATTTTCTTCCTGTTTTTTGTCTGCTGTTTATCATTTAATCTGTGGTTTCATCATATTTAGGGCTTTAAACTTTCCATAACCTTTTGCTGTTCTCATGATACTTTGTTCACCGACATCCTCTGAGGTTTTCTCAGAACATAAATATTTATACTGATGTTAATTTACACACAATGGATTCTGTTTACAAAACTGAGGAAAAATGTTTGGCCTGGATTGTTTTAGGGGTATTAGAGGAAATGACACTGAACACAAATTTTAACCAAACCTTGTATAATTTTTATTCCGCTTCACAATTATGAACTACTTGGTGTTTGTGTACCACATGGAATCTCAAAATACATTCAGCTGCATGGATCATTTTGCAAAGAACAGTAAGCCTGGATATGAACGAGACAGAGTTAATTTTTCTCTGTTTGGAGACAAATGTTCTCACCAGATGGAGGCCAGCTGTGTCTGCGTCAGCATCGTAGTTGCCATGGCGCTTCTCACCTGTTGACCTGGAAACATGAATGAAAAAATGTCATGGTGGTTTGTGCAGCACAGATGGGCTGCTGATGAAGGAAGACTATACATGAGACCCAGAGCAGCAAGCGTCTGTTTTAACTAAATCACAAAAAGCGAAAACAGTTTGACCTCAGATGTTTCTGTCAGATAAAAGAAATAAAGACTGTAAATGAGTGTAACGGTTCGGGTGGAGCAATGCAAAACAAGCCACTCGTGTAACTTGTTTTATGTGTCTGACTGCACTGATCTGGAAAACATGTAAATGTGGCTGGAGGAAAAGAGTGAGAATGTGTTTACATGTTCGTTTTGTCATTTCAATAAACCATTTGTTTTCATAGAAACAGGTTTGGCGAGACCAGTAAAGAAAGAAATTAAATGCACATTATTTATGTTGAGAAATCTGCCCTGTGTTGAAACACACCCATAAGTACAGCCACAACTTCCTGTGATAAAATCTACAGTGATCACTCTTCAAGGAGATCCACAACTACCGTTTTCTAATGCTGCGATCACATCAGCATTCGGCCATCCAGCTGACCGCCATGTTTTTGCGTTTAAAAAATGTTTAAAGTTGACAGGAAATTTGAAAATAAAATCGATAGTTATGCATTTTTGGGAGATTAATACTTAAACATCAACTTAAAAGTCTTAAAAACAGGCATTAAAAAAAACAAACAAACCCTAAGATAAATTAATAATTTAGAGGAGCCTGGTGGACACAAGCAAAGCCTGATGGCCTGCCAGGCTTATGATACACTGAGAGAAACCCTGTTTCACAGCAAATGCGTTTTGAGTGTCAGGAGCGTCTGGTTTACATTCAAAGAATATATGGAGGTGAGTCGAGGGAGCGTTGCGGCACGTTTCGCATGTCCGATGTGTCCAGCGCTAGAATTGGAAAATATGAACTTCCACTGCTTGTAGTTTTGTAATTTCCTACATGATAAAACTATGGAGGATAAACTAATTGTGGCTGTTTGCCCTCATCCTATAATCTACGACCAGTAGAGCTATGACTACAGAGACAGGAATAGAAAGGACCTGACTTGACAGAGGATCAGCGAGGAAGTTGGACTGTTGAGTAAGTTATAACTTTTACTATTTGAAAGTATTTCCCCGCATCTGAGCTATCCAAGCGAAAACATTAAACGTTAAATAAAAGTATTTATTTAGACAAAACATGCATGATTGTGGAAGAGTTTGAGGGACACGTATGCTAAGGAGTCTCCTCTCAGCGCCACCTAGAGCGGTTTTGACAAGCGTCTGACTTCAAAGTGCGCATGCGTCGAACTTGAAGTATCGGACGCGTTTTTGACGCGCAAAACACGTTCAGTGTGAACGCAGCATAACGGCGACCATATTTTTTTTTAACGACAGATGAAAAACACAACCCACCTGTTAGGTATCCAACCATCTGTGTATCCAAGACGTTGAAGTGCTGCCTGTACTTCAGTCTAGAGGGATGTGGCACAGCCCAGTCACTGGAAACCGCCGCCATGGGAGAGGAGGCAGAGCTGAAAGATTTACACACCATAAGAAACTGAAAACAAATAGGAAAACAACGCATCAGCTCCACATTGAGGTTTCTGTGTGTTTTACCTTCCAGATCCCAGATCCAGCAGAGAAGAGGAGAGTCCACCCGGAGAGGCATAGGAAGCTCCACCAAGAGGCAAGCCTAAAGAATTCACATTTATTTATTATCCACATTTATGAGGTTTTTTTTAGTAAATTCAAACACTTGGCAGCTGGTATTAAAATGCCAGCTCTTCTACTTCTTTTCTAGATATTTTAAACAGATTAAAATAAAAGTTCGGCTGGCTATTCTTAGCAAACTAAACTCTAAACTGTAGACTGCAAAAAAACAAAAACAAAAGTAACATTCATAAAATGATTGGCTTCTTAAAATAATCTCCAATTTTAAGAGCATTTTCATTGTTGGGATACATAAAATAAAAGATGACCAGCATTTTTCTTCAGTATAAATATTTACATTGTATTTATAGTGATAAAAAAAAAAAAATTCTAGGTTTCATCTCCTTTCCAGCAACTTTTGCAAGGAGGATTAAAAACAGGTAAAATATATCACAACCAGATGTAAAAAATGGCATAAAAATGAAATATGTACTCTATTGTTGTAATATTTTAAGAATAACTTAAATGATCTCTTCCAAGAAGGGATTTTTTAAAATGAATTTTTAAATTTAGCACCGCAAAATCAAAGAAAGTCGACAGTATTTTGTCTTCATCTTCTAGCACAAACACTACAATGTATAGCTTGTCATTATTCCCTTTTATGGTTTAGCTGCTAAATTATTGACATCCAGGAGAAAATGAGATCAACTTTATTTTTGGTAGAATACGGTGCAGAAATCCATCAGAGGATAATAAAACAATATAGTTAGATTATTAAGTTGAAAGGAGATTATTTATACCTTTTTAATAATCAATAAAAAGTTAATTATTGGCGTTACGGCATCTGAACCCTTGAGCAGCAGGTTTCCACTGTTTTGATCATTTATCTTTGGTTTTGAGCTCCAAGTCTTTGATAATCTGCAGCTCCCCCTACTTAAATATATCAGGTGTGTGAACTGTAATACTAAAAATTATCACCACCAAACCAAACTAAACGAAAACAAAACATTCTGATAACTATACATCTCTTCATAAATGCACAAAGAAAGAAACGGTGGTTAAAGTAGAGACAAATCACACACCGGCGTTCAAACCTCCAGCAAGCATCGGCTGGAGCATTCCCATGGTGCCGTTGGGCAGCCCTGCGTTCCCCACCGTGGGCATCAGAGGTCTGGTGGCGATTAGTGGGTTCATCCCTGCTGACGTGGGAACCATCGGGCTGAGGCCGGTCATCGGTGTCAAAGGTGAGAGTCCAGGGGATGCCATGGAGAGAGGGGTCAACATGGCGAAGTTTGATCCTCCCATCATGGCCACAGAACCAAGACCTGCAGCAAACCATCAAAGGTTTACGGCCAACAAGTCAAATACTTGGTGTGAGGGCTGAAACTGATATTAGTAAATGATTATTCTATTGATTATTCAGATGAGTGATTGTGTAAAAAAAATAAAATAAAATAAAAATGGCATTTTTATTTAAGTATTGAAATTCATTCATAAATTCAGTAAAACTTATACATTTTTGGTACAAAAACTAAAAATGACATTTAATTTTTTTAAATAAGAAAATAAACATTTTATAATCAAAAATGAAGTAACATGATTATTTAGTGAATGATTAATCTACTATAGAAAAAAATGCATCTGTAGCTAAAAGAAAAAATACTTCTAACGTGAAAAGTTCAGTTCTTCCTGCTTGACTTATCAATGCAGTGTACGGCTGATTGAATGGCTGATCTATTGATTATATTTTAATTGACTAATTAATTAAATATGAAAAGGTGCTTAATAACAATGTTTTACAGAATTTGAAGCTAAAATTCCCAGTAGATGAATTCTGGGTAAAAATGTATTTACCACAAAAAAGGTTTTATTTTTTCTTAAATACAAAATGTATTTTACTTTTGTAGAGTTTTGTCTTAATTATTGCTCTGAGGGTATTGCTGTTTCAGCAAATGGCCTTTTTTGAGTCCATACACTCCAGTTAACAATTAGTTGATGATTATTTCAATAATTGACGCAAAAGTTACTACGATTAATCATTTCAGCCCTACTTGATTTCCAAAACAAACTTTTAAACTTAAGAAATGCATTTTAAACGAAATGCATGGCGTCGCTGTACCGTAGGCCGGGTTGGGCATGGCTGAGGTGGGAGCCGGCACTGGAGGCTGCTTCATGATGATCGGCAGCGTTGATGGAAGCTGTGTGCCCTGAAGCTTGAGCTTTATGAGCTTCATAGCGATGGAAAACTCCAACCTGTCCATCTTCCCATCCCGATTCAAGTCGGCCAGAGCCCTGAGCGACAAAAAACAAAACAAAAACACACCATCAGGTCAAACCACTGTGCCTCATGATTACAGTGCTGCCAGTAGGTGTTAATATTTATGTTTTGTACCAAATCTCAGCCAGAACAGAGGGAGGGAGTCCTGACTGGAGGAAGAACTTTCTGGCTTGTTCTCCTACGGGAATCAACAATAAAAACATTTTAAACTAGGAGAAATAATGATGGGCATCAGGCATCAGAGCGTCTTAATGTGCGAACCTGAGATGAATCCCATCGACGGGGAGAGAGTGTCGAACTTCTGGTCATGTTTGTCTCTCTCCTCTGGGGAGATCGCCCAAACAGCAGAACCACCTGCAATTTGAGGCATCACACATTTACTTTAATAAGATTTAAATAACCAAACATGGCTGACAAATCTAATAAAACAGGCGCATCATAATAAATCAGAACACTGTTGGAAAGTTCATTTATTTGAGTAAAAAAAAAAAGAAGAACAAAGGAAAAAGAAAAGAAAAAAAAAAAAATTTTTCTGTTTAAAAAAAATTTAAACAGAAAAAAGGAAAAGAAGAAAGAGGGGAAAAAAAAGAAATTAAAAGAAAAAAGGAAAACAAGAAAAAACCAAAAGAAAAAAAAGAAAAAAGGAAATTGGGAGTCAGTGCAGTGGAGTCCCAATGTTGTCAGTAGTTCATGTTGTCAGTATGAACTACTGACAACATGTTTCTGAAACTCCAAGAAAAGGAAAAATGGGTGAAAAAGACAAAAAAATATATAAAAAAAAGAAAGAAAAAAGGAAAAAAAAACATTAAAGAAAACAGGGAAAAGATGAAAAAAGGAAAACAAGAAAAAACTAAAGGAAAAAATAGAAAAGAAATAAGGGAAAAAAATTAAAAGACTGGAAAAAAAGACAAAAAAAAGAAAAAAGGGGGGAAAGGAAATGAAAGGAAAAAAAGAAAAGAACGAAAGAAAAGCAAACAGACAGTGTTCACATGGGAGCACAGACAAGGAGGAACACAGAAGCCGACATCAGAGAGTCGTGCTGAATGTGCTGGTTTATTGACAAACTGATAAGAAGAGCTCACCAGCCGATACCTTTAATTATTATTTACAGAAACCAGGTCAGCTAAACAAGACTCAGTGGCTCAGTAGGAAAACAAACATTAGTTCAAACTGAAATATGCCGTCAAGAAAAGACACTTAAAGTAGAGCTGAAAAATAAAATAAAAGAGCCGACAGTGTGTTGGCCTCAGCACAACTGCAGAACAATGTTTCTTTGCAAACCAACACACTCGCTCATTTACCCCTGCCCTCACACACACACACACACACACACACACACACACACTGCAGATGTCTTACCATTCATATTTGCAGGGGGGGGGAACTCCCAGTGGCGTCCTCAGCTACCGCTCACGGCCATCTGTAAAGCATAAAGTCACAGTCCATCAGTCAGAGCTGCAGCTGCCCCAGCAGCGCCGGCACCGAGGCGCGCGAGGAGCCGCACACAGAGGAAGAGCAGAGCGGTTCTGATCAGTCAGCGGTCGTAAACAAGGCTCCTCCTGCACTCTTCGATCAGGGAACATTGGCGGAGAACCAAACCCTTCAGATGCTTCACTATTCTCCACACAGAGAGAAACGCTTCATAACCAAAATGCAAGGAATAATAATAATAATATACAGCTCTGGGAAAATTAATAAGCCACCTAAAATGATCAGATTCTCTGATTTTACTCTTTATAGGTAAATGTTTGAGTAAAATGAACATTGTTCTTTTTTATTCTATGAACTCCTGACAACATGTCTCTGAAATTACAAGCAAAAATTAGTATTTATTTACAGACACTGAGAAATGGTCAAAATAAGGAAAAAGATGCAGAGCTTTCAGAGCTCAAATAATGCAAAGAAAACAAGTTCATGTTCGTTTAGAAATAATAATACTAATGTTTTAACTCAGGAAGAGTTCAGAAACCAATATTTGGTGGAAAAACCAGGAGGTTTTCCATGGGACTCAGTGCAGGATTTTTCAGAGCTATATCTATTTATTTTTCTGATTTCACACCCTCAGGAACATAGAATCAAATTTACTACTATATGGGATTAAGCGGACATTACCGTCTAGGACAGGGGTGGGCAATCCTGGTCTCCGGCGTCCTGCAACTCTTAGATGTCTCTCTGGTCCAACACACTTGAATCCCACAACTGAATCACCTCCTGAGTGCAGTCAAGTTCTCCAGAGTCCTGCTAACGACCTCGTTATTTGACTCGGGTTTGTTGAAGTAGGGATGCATCTAAAAGTTGCATCTCTACAGGAGACCGGCCCTCGAGGCCTGGAGTTGCCCACCCCTGGTCTAGGACATAAAAATGATCGGTGCATCGACTGCAGTTTTGGGATGGATTGAATTATAATCTAAAATTATGTCTTTTTTTGGTGAGCTTTTCAAGAGCATTAAAATGTAAAATGATAAGTGACGATTATCAACTGCAGACATGAACTGGTGGGCCGATCTGTCAGTCAAACCTCTAACAGGAGAGCAGAGGAGGACACTGGATGATTTTAAGACGTTTGCTGAGGTAGTTAAGATTGGCTCCACCCATCTCCCAAACTTAAGGAGATCGGTGCAGAAAAATCAATTGGTTCATAATAAAGATTTAAATGTCCAATTTTAATTCTTTTTCCTTTCTAAAACACCAGCACAATGGTTCATAAGCTAAATGTAATACATTAACAAGAATAAAAAACAAACAAACAAAAAAAAAACAATACTACATCTGGGTTACAAAAAAACTTTTATGTTTACATTTAATTTTCAAATCTAAGCAGCTTTTGGTGCAATACTTTGAATCCTACAGCAATTTCCAATAATCTGATCAACGAGTTCTGACTGTCAGCTGGTCTCAGATCAGTTATTACATCAACTTTTACCATCTTTACCAGGGAATCTCTCTCTTTTAAAAGTTGTGTGTGGGAAGAGGATGTGATCTGTAAACATGGTGAATCTGAATCACCATTTCCCTATGAGTTCATCCAAATACTACCAGTGAATACCGCACCATAAAAAAGTGTTTGTTTTTGACATTTTG
The DNA here is from genome assembly GCA_903067095.1 of Girardinus metallicus. Classification (NCBI taxonomy): domain Eukaryota; kingdom Metazoa; phylum Chordata; class Actinopteri; order Cyprinodontiformes; family Poeciliidae; genus Girardinus; species Girardinus metallicus. The sequence continues at coordinate 3,205 of CAEGAE010006086.1, read as the reverse complement.
CATCATTAAAGAAATGCTAACATCACCGTGAGTGAATACAAAAAGCAATTATTAAATCAAAATTAAATTCAAGCAACATGACTCTGGAGCTACAGGAAGTCCAACAGGAATGGGACAAAGACTATAAGGTTGTTTTTTTTAAAGCAGGATAAATGTAATGAGTTTATACCAATGCATTTAAACGTCGCAGACAATTATTGTGCCACCTGACTTTATCAAACTAACTTCAAATTTGCTCTGCTACATACTTCATCGATGTCATTTTTAAAAGCCAAAAAACATTTTGTAGTTTTACAACATCAGCCGAAGCAGAAGTGAGCTGACGTAACATGTAGTATTTATAGCTCTGAGTTATAAACGTATTTAGTTAATTTCCTTGGTTTTGTATCGTCTTTATGCTCGTGCTGAACACCTGCTTCCTTTCTGATTATCTCTCAGCCATCGGCCGGCCACTCATAATGAGGGAACGGAGCAGACGCTCTAATCTTTCTGCGCAGCTGAGCTTCCTGCCCGATACCAAATAGTGATAAACATTTCCTCATTAAACATCAGTCAAAAAAGTAGATTTTCCCAGACAAGAAAAGCGATATCGAAGGAGATATATTAATATTTAAGCCATGGTGAGCACAGGAGGGAAGCAGATAGTAAACCGATAAATGATTTTAGAACTCTGCTGCTGCACAAGTTATTTGCTAATTAGAGGAAACATAATAAGGGTGAAAGTGAAGCCTGTGGTCCGGTTGTTACTCTCATAAGGGCAGAAAACAGCGAGGAGGGACCGGGCCTCTGCCTGCCATCTGTCTCTTACCACTCTGCAGCCGATCCTCCCCTCACTGAGTCCAATGGACTGTCCTTCCATTCTTAACTTTATTCTTTTGTCCATTCAGCCTCTATCTTCATGTTTTACTTCATTAATTTTATGGCTGAAAGGTTCATCTGAATTTCTCAATACATAAAATGGTACTGGTAGACATGATGATGATGCTAATCTTACAAAAAGGTTAATGTACATTTATCAGTCCACCGTGTTTATTTGTAAAGCACATTTCAGCAACAAGGCAGTTCGAAGTGGTTTCTCCACATCATTAAAACACTAAAATACAAAATCATAGAATACAATTAACTACTGAAGCATTACATCTTGCAAAGTGCCATCATTACATATCAAAATGTTTAGCAGTTTTATTGATTATGGTTCAAAAGTAACTCTAAACATTTGGGTTTTTAGTCTAGATTATTGGTCTGCAACTTTTACAATCCTAACTTTTACATTTCCCCTCAGTGGAGCAAATTAAGATTTGTTCAGAACCACCTATTTTAATTATTTTGATAAAAGGCTACTTTGGAAAGATTGTCACTTTAAAGACCCACATTTTAGTTCTGTTTTTGAGTTTCAGAATAAAGATGTATAAATATAAGAAGGTTAATATCTTTCTTTTTGTGGAAATTAATGAAATAAAAAAGCACATTATTTCCAACTTAATTAAAAAATAAAGTAGAACTTAAAATATTGTAAGTGGTGTTTTTAGTGTCATTCTGTCATACAAAATCCACTTAATACTTAAAAAACTGATTAAACCAGGATTTGGTTTTAAAGTTGTACTTAGAAACATTAGGTGGTTTTAAGTATAAATTTCTAAGTATAAAGTTCCTAAGAGCCATTGTGGATCATTCAAAGAGCCACTTGTGGCTCCGGAGCCGCAGGTTGAAGACCCCTGGTCTAGATTTAAAGAGACTCAGTGTTTCAGATGGTTTACAATTTTCCGGGCATTTATTCCAGTTTATTTAAGCCTGTTGCAATAAGTAATAAATCAACCCTTATATTATGAAACCTAATAAATAAATTGATGCTGTAAAACATGCTTGCAAAACAAAATGGTGGACCTTGGGCTTGATGACGTCACTCTGAATTATGGAGTGTGTTGCTTGGCAATAAACATTAAGAAAGGAGGAAAATTAGTTTCAAAAGTTTAACATCTGAGCTGATCTGTAGGAAATGTTGGCAAAAAAAACCCATACTAATACTTAAGAGTAAAATAAGAATTACACATAAACAAAGAAAAAAAAAGAGAAAATAAAAAAGGGAGCCACTGGTCAAGTAATTAAAGTTAAGTACCTGTTACCTAATTTAATCGTTCAACCCGAAAATGAAGTCCTAAACAGAAAAAATACATTTTAAAAAATCAATAACTATGAAAAGACAATTATTTGGCTGCATGATACAAAAACCTACAACACAAAGGTTTCCTCTCAAGCTTAACTGCATTTTTAAAATAAATACAACCCAGTTTATCCCCACAATGTGCGTTTGAATATGATGCTCATGTCGCGTGTGAGGAGGTAAGAGGTTGTAACTGTATGCATCCCAACTATAAAACTACTGAATCAATACGGAGCTCATAAAGTGGACAACTGGCAGTCTGGCACTAATGGAAAACTGCAGCCAGTTCGTTATTGAGCAGCAAGCCGTGCAGCAGACAAGAACTGAAATTCCCTGAAAAATCATCCATTTTATTATTTTATGTAAAATGAGACAATGCATCAATCAGTGTCAGGTAAACTGCAAACCTGGCAGGTGAAGGATATGACGACAAGATGGAAACATTACGTCGCTTAGGCGATGCAGTAATTCAAATGTGAAATAATTATGACATTCATGAAGCTTTGCAGCTAAATTGCTCCTAGAGCAAGCTACATATTCACTGTTACTCCTAAATCAGGCCTTCTTCCTGTTTCTTGAATATCTGCAACTCCATTTATAGACATTGAAAAGAACATTCTTCAGGAGACAAACTCCAATAAAGTCATTAATAAACTAAAAAAAAAAAAAAAAGAAAAGAAAATCAGAGTGTCAAGTGCAGAGCCTTGAGGTACTCCAACATTACTGCTAGGGCTGTTGTAAACAAATATGTTAGTAATCGAGTAATCTATCGATTATTCTAACGATTAATCGAGTAATGGCATAAAAAATTTGATAAAATAAAATATTGGTAAATCTGGCATAACACTGATGTTACTATCGGATATCAATATCAGTCCAATTTTTCATATTTGAGCTTCTCTACTAGCTACTTTTTTGTAGTTTAGAAAATTAACCTGTAACAATAACAGCTCACTTTCTAAGTTAGCCTGAAGAAAAGTTATACAAAAATCTGAAATTATATTCAATTTAATAATAAAGAGGCAGGATCACAAATACGCTTAT
>CAEGAE010006081.1:0-16348 GCA_903067095.1 Girardinus metallicus | reverse complement strand
TATATATATATATATATATATATATATATATACGTATATATATATAAGGGAAAATGATAAACTGAGAGGAAGAGTAAAGTACTGAAAAGACTTTTTTGAACCATTTGGGAAGCTGAGCAGAAATAGCAGGGGTTTTGAAACTGCTCCCACCTCTGCAATATTAATACTTGACATTCCTCAGCGAGATTCGCCGTGGCGTTCTTGTGTGTGAAGAGATGACATTGTGGAGATTGGGTGATGATGACATTCAGTGTGAAAAACACTTCCTGTGCACACTCGCTGTCTGTTTGACAAAGAGCCAGGCTGACAGGGTGGCTGCTGTGTGCTCCTCACATTTCCACCTATTTTCATGGAAATTAAAAGTCTGGCTACCACCGCATCTCAATTGCAGAAATGCAGACGGAGTTCTGCTGGTGACTGATTGTGTCACTGAGGCAGGGATTGACCGACTTTAGCAAAAACAGCAAAGCAAATTTAATAAACTGACGGAATAAATAGTTTGGAGATTTTTTCCTAGATTTCCGAATTTAAAAAAAGTTGTGGATTTATGAGTTTGGAGATGAACCAATCAAAATCCTTTGAAAGCAGTGAACAAAACTTCATTTGTTCTCTGTTGTGTTTCTTATAATTACTTTAGTTGTTCATAAAACTGACACAATTGACTATTTTCTTTTTAGAAAAATCTGCTTAAAACCATTTGGATGAATTTAGAAATGGATAACTGTTCTGATCCAATGACTGAAGTGTCAAAGTAGTGTTACTTGTAAATATCTATTTTGCTTTGTAGTTTTACTAATTTTACTGTTAATGTAATTTTTAACACAACTCAAAAATTCAATGCATGTTCAGTGATGTTCCACCACAGCATTCGTCGATGATACATGCTACTATGTCACCAACTCTGCCGAATAATAATAATTTGTTAGTAATTTTAATGTCATTTTCAATGGTCTAAATTTAAAATAAAAAGTTTGTTAAGGCCTGTACTCGCCTCTGCTGCCTCCTGATTTACGTGTTGTGAGCTTGGACAATTTACTCGTTCCGGGTCGAGACAAAAATGTGAGATTATGGGCTGGACGACAAAAAACTGAAGAACTTATGATGTAAGTGTTTGTCAATCGATAATTGTCGGTATCAATAATTATTTAGTTTTTTCCTTTAAATATCTGAAACACTGCCAAACCGGTAACGTGAACTTTCCTCTTTTATCCACAGTTTTCTCTGCACTACAGGTTTTTTGTTTTTATTAACATTTTTAAGCAGTTGTGACGGACGATGACGAAACCTGAAACTGCTGCTGCGCAAGTTACTCAACAGGTTGTTGCTAGGTAACCAAAGGGTCAGTGAGATTAGTTGATGTCACCAGCCTAGCTTAGCTAACTGTGAGAGGCCGAGCAGCTAACATTTTTCCTCTGCCTACATCTCCCAGAATGCTGTGTGGTTCTGGATCAGAGTTCAGTGAGTATTCTATATATTGATGTACTGTGTATTGATACTGATTGCCTGTCTATTGTCACTGATTTGTACAGATTTAGGTATTGGAATTTAGAGCACAATATAATTTTAAATATGGGGTGATCTGTAAATGTTTGCCAAATAAACTACATGAAATTGGCATAAATATTTCTGTGTTATGATTTTTTTTTTGCATCCATTGTTCCGAGTGTAACAAGCTAAACTGTTCAGTCCACTAAGTGGAATTATGTGTGACGGTACTTTAGCCTGTCTGTTCCACCCAGACATGAAGGTTGAATGTGGACGGTGTTTCGGATGAACTTGGTGTCACTTTTGAAAGGTCATCTTGCCTCTTTGGTCGTTTCATTGATTGTCTGCCTCTATGGCCACTCAACAAAGCCAACACTACACTAAGGCAGATGTAAAGAAAGGGAACACACACACACACATGCTGTATAATTGCACTCAGCATCCACTTACAATCTAAATTTAATTGCTTTGCTGTCAAGTCAAAGAAATCTGGTAAATGCACCAAGCAGAACTGAAAAGAAAAGAGCTAAAAAAAAAAAAAAAAAGATGATATTCAATAGAAAGCTACTGTGCTGAAGAAATTGAGCATGTTTCCAAAAGACAGACCAACAACTAGAAAAAAAAAAATTTTTATCCCACCGGAAACCCCAGGTCAGGTTAGACCTTTTCATTTTGTCTTCAGTTCTGGCCACCTCTGTTACTCCAATGCACACAATGTTGGCTTTGGGATGGCTTTTTCTTCAAACTGTATCATCCAAATACTAAACTTTAGATGCTACATCTTGCAAGGATTGTAGAAAACTTAATGGCTGTGAATGGAAGTAACCAAAAGTCTAATTTTCTCTTTCACAATCAGTCTGTATTTTGCTTGTGATAGCCAAACCACACAGAATCGTGCCGGTAGACCACTTCCCAGTGGTTTAAAGGGATCCACAATTAGTTGTAACAATAGACTTTATTTGGGAAATTTTTATTTTAGATGTAAAAACAATACAGCAATAATACTATAGGTTATTTAGTTTTTATACATTTTAATAAATTATTGTCACACGAACATTGACATGTTCACTCTGCAATTCATTCTGGGTAAATGACCTCTAATGGCCTAACTACTTGGCTCCGTTCAGCCAAAACAGCGATGAATAAAGTTAAGTCTTTTCAAATGGAACTGGACGACGCTGAAATCGATCAGAATGTAGAAATCACAAGAGGAGGACCAAAGAGAGGAAGAGGATAGAGTTGGCCGTAAGAGCTGGTGTTTTGCTGCTGCCTTTAGCTTCATAAATTAAATAACGAATGACACATACCTCTGGTCGGACTTTGTGACCCGGTAAGTACTTCTATAGCTCTGTGTCCACTTCGGCAACAGCTGTTTAGGGTCCGAACTTCTCCTGTGTTGTTGTGGTTCCACATTCAGTTCTAGCTCCATTAGCGTTTCCAGAAGTAATAGCTCCATTATCGCTGCTTGTCTTTGATTTTTCTCCCACAGTCTATAGCGCTGTGTCCGGTTCGGCAACAGCTGTGGTGTTTAGGGTCTGGTATGTGGTAACAGCTGTTTTAGGTCCTACTTTTCCGGTAGAATCAGTGGTTTCAGTATAGGAGGCAGTATAACTCCGTTAGCAATTCAAAGCACGGCTGCACGGCATTTATTTTTAGCTCGCTAAGGTAAACGTCACTTGATTTGCGTCGCTATTTTATATTTTTTTTATTATTATTACAGCCAACAGTGATACCGTATGGCATTATCTAAAATTACACCAGTCAAACGCAATATAATAAACAACTACTCAAGTAAAGCTAGCCTTCCTGTGTTTAATCTGTAAATACCAGTCCAGTTTCAACCTATGAGGTGAAAAAATGGCAACCTCCATGGGTGAAAAGACATACATTTTGAAGAAATTATTTGTCATGGTTTATCACAAACAGTGATTTTTTTAGTTAATAAGAAATTTACAACATATTTAGGCCAACGTGTTCAACTAATCCTGTATCACTTTAAAGGGAAGTCAAAATACTGACATACGATCATTAATTTGAAGAAACATACAGGAAGAATATTTTGAAGAACAGTTACTGATCCACAGCTGTCTACAGATGTTTTATTCCTACAGGGGATGCATTAAAAAAAAAAAAAAAAAAAAAATTAAAGAGCAAGCAACATTTTTCTGCTAACTAACAACACCTCAGCTGCCTTGAGGCTTGGCTGCTGACCGGACTGTCATCAGTTGTGAGTTGGGTCCTCTTTCCATCAGCCAGTGTCAACTGCCCACATATGTTCACCACTGATATCAAGACCATCTCCCGAAAAATGTGTCATAAAACATTGTATTTTCTGCTGTCTAGGATAGTTTTTTTGGGATATAGCAAGAACAGCCACGACTCCAAAGCAGGTAGAACAGTATAACACCGCGGAGGTCACTACATCGATCACAATACGATTTCCGTCATTCATGTTTGAAAAGGACTCTATCAGAGCTGGCAGCTGGGTGTTGAAGAGTTATTGACAAGAGGCTTGTTGCTGTGTTCTCCACACTCCCTGATGCCATTGACTCTGCATATAGAGTTCACTTCACTATACTGCAGGCAAATCAATCCCCAGTTAAAAGGACACACACCACTCATCAGTTGGCCGAGAGTATTAAAACTTATTAATGTCTGAGTCTTCAATGATAACTTCCAGGGAAAGCACCTTTGCCGGAGAACCCACCAGTTATCTGGTAAGACTTCAAGCAGGTGCCATTCACCTTACACATTTGGTTTTCCTTAACTGAAACTCATTAAACATTTTCATCGTTTTGGTCTGTGTTGCGGGTCCAGCTCGTCTGCTTTTACAAAGATACATACTTTCTTTTTTCTCCTAACTAATAGATGTCATATCATAGGTGTCTGTTTACAGCCATCTGTTGGAAAAGAGAGTAAATCCTTCATTCAATATAATATTTAAGGAATTTTAACTATTTATGTTCTCATTCAGAAATAAAAACAGCTCATAACACAGATCATCAACAAGTTTTTAAGAAATGGTGCACTGTTGCTTTGAGATATCTCCCTCAGGCTTTATTTATTCAGTACCTGCATCTGTGAATGTTCCAAAGTCCCACTGACAAATTTTTATAATTACACACACACACACACACACGCCTAACCTTAACCTCAAGGGTAATATAAGCCTGGAGGGTCACCAGGCTTTACTTGCCCCCTTTCCCATCAGCCTAAGCATTGTTTGTTTATTTTTAAAAGTTTTTTTATATAAACCAGTAACAGTGACAGCAAATATGGGTTAAGCTAGGGTGTGCAGACCAACTGTGCCATCCCTGCACCTGTCCATTTGCCTCACATGTTATCATTTCTAAATTACGATGCCTGATCAGGCACCTCCGAATATTTGTAACTTGGGCAGCTGGTGGTTTGCCCTTGCGCCGCAACTACTAAGTTTAGCAGGTTTTCTGCAGAGAACTCTGGAGTTCTTGTTGAGGAAAGCCATTTAAAATTTGCACAGCAACTTTATATAAGCTATAAAGTTGCTGTGATAGAAACCTTGGAGGACAGATCTAAATGGGAGTAATTGCCACTCCGTGTCAATGAGCCTGTTCTGAACTCCACAGTGGAAATGCACAAAAATGGCAGAGTGAATTAAACCTCTGGCAGAAATGTTTGGGTAAAGGAAAAATGCTTTAGCTCTCCTTGTCAGAATGTGCCTTTAGAGCTGAACAGAGCTTTGTGACACAATGATTTTCCCTGCTGGAAGTAGATGGGTACAGTGTAGTTAGAAAGAAATGGACAGCAACAGCTGTTAGGTTTAAAAGTTGCAAGTTGGTGCTAAGTGGCCCAAGGTGCATCAAGAAAATCTCCACCCTCCAAATTGCAGCACGACCAGCCCCCACCTGGCCGGATGCGTCCATGATTTTATGTTGTTTAGACAAAATCTACCATTTTGTCTAAATCTACCATTGGGAAAATGTTTTCCCAATGGTAGATTTGGGAAAACAAATCTACCATTTGTAGAAAACATTTTCCCAATGTTTTTTCTGACCATGCCATATTCACAAGCACTTTCCGAGGCTCTCTTTTAACATTACCATGTCACCTTCACAACATCTAAATATCTAAATGTGCTTTTTCCCCTACACATTAAAACAACTGAGCATTCTCTGACAACAGTGATTTACATATTTTATGCCTGGGGCTGCATGCATTTGCAGAAGATTCTTTTATGTCCATTTAGGATCCAATAAACAAGAATTTAAAATGATGTAAATGTAAGGACTCCTAATGTCTTTCTTTGTGCCTGTATCAGAGAAACTAAGATTCCCACCAGGATGTAATGAGCCAAGTAAACTCCAGAACAAACAGATGCCACAGGGGTAATTTCAGCATTGTACGTGCATAAGATGACTAAAGAGCTGAAAAAGGATAGCTATGGACTAGACACTTTAAAACAGCAGGTTCCAGTCCTTCGTGTTAAGTTCTGTTTATATACATATATATATACATATACATATACATACATAACTACATACATACATGTTCACACATATAAAGATCAAAACAGTGTTGTATGTTTATATATTCAGTCCAGTTAACTTTGCTGAGACTAAATTAAAGTATTGCAACTAATTTTCAGTTTCACCAAATTACCAACTAGAATCTACTTGTGTTTAGTTTAATATCATTATAAATGCAGCTCCATTATCGCTGTGAAGTTTTCAGAGGTTTGGTAGAGAACATTAGTGAACAAACACAACAGACAGGTCAGGGGATAAAGTTTTGGAAAAGTTTGAGGCAGAGTTGGGTTAATAAACAACATGCCGAGCTCTGGACGTCTCACAGAGCTTTTCAATCAATCATTGTTTCAGACTTGGGTGAGTGAAGATACACATTGTTTAAAATGTAGCCCTGCATTTCTCATGTCATTTGTCTTTTTTACCGTTTCATTTTTCTTTTCAAGTACAGCGACATTTTTATCACCTCTATTTAATTTCTGTGACTCCCAGACACCTGGGCTATAGGGGATCAAAAACAACAACATAGAGGATCTGTGAAAATTCAAATAGCAGCTTAAGGGAGGGGACAGTGTGACAAAATGAAACATAGACATGAATGGAGATTATTACTCATTGTCACATACTGAGTGACAGGTACATCAGCACGGGAAATGTACAGTTTGTTGTTTCAAAGCAAAAGTGGACAGAAGCTGAAAGAGCTCTGATCTTATTTCTTCTCGTTCAGCAGCTGGCATAAATGCAGCAGGAGATAGTGTACAAACACACACATTGTCTCAGTGCTTTACAGCTGTCTACTTTCCAAACAAACATACACACACACACACACACACACACACACAGACTTTCGGTCTTTACAAGGACTTTACATTTACTTCTATTCATTTCTCTCGCTTAACCCAGACCCTTAGCCTACATTGCTAGTAGATGCCTAACCTTAACCCCGAGCTAAACTCAGGTCACACTGGTCCTAAACCTTATCCATAACCCCAAAGGAGCACTTCTAAACCATAATCAATCAATGAGTCAAGTTTATTTTTATGTCACATTTCAACAACAAGGCAGTTCAAAGTGCTTTACGTCATAAAAACACAAAAATAAAAGTCCTAAAAACACCATACAATCAACAGCTGAGAAACCAGAAACAAACATTATAGTTTGTCGAGTGTCATCATCAAAATCACCACATATATTGTTCAATGTTCCATTTGTGACGGGTCCAGGTGGGTTTTTATAACTTTCATTTAAAGGAACTCAGCATTTTGACTGTTTTGCAATTTTCTGGAAGTTTGTTCAATTTGTGGTGCATAGAAGCTGCATCTTCTCCATGTTTGGTTCTGGTTTTAGAGGAGTAGGTCCTCACAGCATAGTATGTTAGGAAAATAGTCCTTACACTGTATCAAATACAAGGACATACACACCCACACACACGCAGCAAGATTTCCCCCCTACACGCACGGACGCACAAGTGATGAGTAGGAGAGGGCCATCTGCAAAAAGAATGTTTTATTGCCAATACCTGTCTCTGTTACTATTCAAAGAGGTGGTGGGAAAAAGTTTATCCAAAACAAAGTACCACACAGAAGATGGGACAAAACAGATGTCCTGTTCTAGGTTTAAATTACACCTACCAGAGAGAAATGTTTTATTGCTGAACTCAGGGGCTCTGCTGCATGTCCTGAGACACAGAGTTAAACCAGAGGTAATTACAACATTCCAAATCTAATTAAATTTCTCTAGGTACCAGTCCCTTGTTTCGCTCTTTTTCCTACCGCAGTGAAGTTAGTTTCAAGTTGGATATTCGATATTCGCGCTCCGCGGAGCAAGCGGTGTTTAGCTCATGTTCGAGCCGATTTATGAACGCTAATGTCGGCCAGCCGTCCTCCACCGCTCCCTCCTCAAGCGCTCGGTGGTTCACTTGGGGACCGTCAACAAATTTCCGAACTAAACACTCCTGTCAGACAAATGTTAATAAATGCCTTTCCTTGTGACCATCTGACATATAAAGTGCTAATTCATGCTTTTACATGAGACAGACTACATCTTATTGAATTTTAAAGTCATATTCAATATTTTAAACAATTTTAATATTAAATAATATAATGTTTTCTTCAATAACTACCAGGTCAGGTGATCTATTGACCCACAATCAGTGTGAAATTGTTCAACAAGTCATGAGAGATGAGGCAAACTCATTTCTTTTTCATTTTAACTCGCTTTTTATTTTTTTTAGCAATTTTTTTAGTCCAAATTTAGTATTTTTCTTCAATAGCTCCCAGGTCATGTGACCTATTGACCCTTAACCAGTGTGACATTGTTCTACCAGTCTGTGTAGATGAGGCACACTAATTTATATTCCATTTTAACCAAATTTTTGATTTTTAGCTATTTTTTTTTAGTCCAAATTTAGTATCATAGGAGTATTGAGGCTTTTATTTTGAAACTGTCAGTAAGCTTCATTTTAAATGGTTACACTAATCCACTCTGTAACAGTGGTTTGTTTAAATCAGTCACATAAAGCCCAACAGAGCAATTACCTGATGTGAAAAATGTGAAGGCTTTGATTTTGAAATTTTCAGTAAGCTTCATTTTAAATTGTCACACTAATCCCATGTGTAACATTGGTTGGGTTAAATCATTTATTTAATGCCCAAAACAGCAATTACATGATGTAAAAATGGCCAAGGCTTTTATTTTGAAATTTGTATTAAGCTTCGTTTTAAAAGGCTACAGTAATCCTATGAGTAACTATGGTTGGGATGAACCATTTATATAATGCCAAAAACATTCTGCCATCATTGTAGTTCTTAACTGCCAACTCAGCCCTCCTCTGAATTAAGCGAGTGTTCTGTTCTACTTTTAAGGTTGCTACAATTTAGATACATTTGTTAGGTGTCATGAGCCGAACCTCCAGGTCTCGTTTCCTCTCCCTCTTTTTGGCAGCCTCCAAGGATAGTTTTGCTTGGAATAACCTGCAAAACAACTTGCTAAAACAGACTAAAACTGGGAGAACCTGTTACAAATAATTGTAGTGGACATATCAAAACTTAATGACAAGTGATGTTAAACTATTACCTATATGACTGATATCATATGAACTACACAATTAAAAACGCCAATTAAAAATACCTTTGGCAACGTTTGTCTGGCAAGCTGTGATTGGTTCCCGAAAAGTATCACTCCAGCAGTGTGATACTTTGATGTAAAGGCTTCTGCAGATCTCACTCTGACTGGCAATTATGTGAAAAAGCCCTTCAATTACCTAAAACCGAAAAATTAGAAATGTTATTTCATTGGCTTTTAAGTAATTTGGGAAATTACATCTTTTTCACACTGCAAGTCGATGACTATGTGACACTCTGTTGTCCATAATTTGTGCTTTCTTGGCGTCGCTCTTTCTTTCATGTAGAAATCTCCCGCCGGTCCTTCATCTTCGGCATCTTTCAGGGTTGTGCTGCTCTCAAACCAAACGTCGCTCGTCTTCACCGAGCTGTTCTGCTCAGTCAGAATGTTACTAACGTCAGAAAAATCTGCTGTCATGTCATGAACTGGAAAAAAACAAAAACAACAAACATGTTTGCCAAAAAAAAGTTGTCGCATTGTATTTTCACTTAAGACTTATAAAATAGTTTCATAATTTTGGTTATGTCTGTAGAATTTAAACTGAGATAACACTGAACAATAAATCGTTGGGTAAATAGTTTGAAAAAGAGGAGATATTAAAGACATGCCAGCCTAAATGGCTGCAAATGCAACCACTGGTGAAAACGAATCAAACTCGTGTAACATAGTGTCATGTTTCACCTCTCTGCAGCACTTTGAGTCACCAAGCTTTATCCTTTTTCAAACCCTTGCTATTTGATCAGTTTGATTTCAGAAGAACTGATGACATTTTTATTACAGAAACATAAAATTTACTTTTAACATCTTTAAGATGACTAGAAGAAGACTCACTGTGTACAGTGAGGGCGATGAGTTCAGCCAAAAGTAAAACATTCAGGATTCCCAGAGATACAGCCACACCGAGGCAGAGCCTCTCTTTGGAGCGGCTCGGACCTTAACAAGAACCTTAACCTTAGCACAATTAATTAAACACATACTAGATTTCTCTGTGATTTCATTCTTACCTGTGTGATTAGGTACAGTTTGTCCAACAGGTTCCATGTTGACCTAAATTTCCTCCATCGCTTCAGATTCTGTGCTGCTTTTAACATCGACTATAAAATCCACTGCAGTAGTGAAACTAAGTGAAAAAACTGAGAAAGTTGAGATGTCTGGTGTTCAATATAAAACGTAAACGTATTTTAGAGATAACAACCAAATAAAGAAATTCATGAGTGCGGTTTCAGTATTATTTTCTTAAATATCTTACACAACATAAGATTCTTGAAGGTTTCAATAGTTTCATAAGCTCATATTTGTTGATTCGGTTCTGTATCGATAAATATTTATTTATCCTTTTTCTTTGCTTTCCTTCAGCTTGGTTAATCCTACTCATAATAAACACATTACATTTTTCTATTGGTGAAAAGAAGAAAATTGACTTTTACATTTAAGCACAACTTTGTGGTCTACCGCATGGTGTCAAAAATGATAAATAGTTTTAAATCACTGATGTAAGGATGAAAAATACATCTGATTTTGTGATGTTGCTGCTCTTTTCCTACAGAGTAATAAATTGTCGCAGCAGATGACTGGTTCTGTCCTATGAACCCATCAGTTTTACAGGTCTCATTCTGTCCTGACAACTAGCCACAGTCTTTATCCCAGTAAATACAACTATAATCTTTGTGTTTTTGTTTCTACATCCTCTTTTAACCCTATTTCTTGTCCTCTTACTGTCTCACTCCAGTAGCACAAACACTGACATTAAGAAACCATAGTCCCTGAATTGGAAGGGAATGTGGGGCAACACATCGCATTACTACTAAGCTTCTATCACTGCTGGATCGAAGAATTATGGAACTGTATGTATGTATTCATATTTTAAAGGTATGTACTTTTAGGACTGCTGTCTGGTAAAAAGCCACATGAGCTGGTTTCTAGTGTCTAAAACTCAGTCACCAGGTCTTCTCATCTTCTGAAACAACCATGCGGGAGATCAACGGTTTGACAAACAGTTTGCTTTGTGAAGCTTCGCCTCACTGGGAGGGAATCAAAAGGCTAACATGCCAACCAGGTGCAAGTTGGGCTGGTTAAAGTAAGAATCATTTAATTAGCAGAATCCCGATAATAAAAATCATTTCCATAGTGTGATTACTAATAAACAGCTGATTCTTTTGTGTCTAGAGGCAATCTAATCATTCAGCTCACAACTGAAGTTTTGTTAACGGGATTCTGCAAATTAAATATTCATATTATATTTCAATCATTCTTTTCATACGGTTTAGGCTCCGCGAAAGGAGAAATTAGCTTTCAGAGAACTATAATTCTGATTACTTTGAGCAGCATGATATTTTACTTACTGTGACTGATATGATCTTCTTTAACGCATACTGATGCTTCACATTGATCATTTATAAGCTTATCAATTACAAGAGGTGTACTTACTAGAGAACATTAGTGAACAGATAGCATCATTAGGACCAAGAAAAAACGCACAGATTCACTGATTGAATAGTTGGTTGATATGTAGCATATACTTGAATTTGTGCAACAAACATTGAAAGAAAAAAAAAACTATATAAAACCTGAATGGCCATTCAGTCTGATAAATATTTACACAGACCATCATTCAATAAATTGATAGAAATCCAACTGCTCTCATCAAAACATCAAATCTAAATAAATAATATGAATTGTATTAAATATTTTAATTCTGACTAATGGTTCACATTGATCGTTTTAAGCTTTAGTAATGGAACCTTCAACAACTACAGGTGCACTGTATTTTGTTAACGAACACACTGAAGTGTGTAAGATAATGGATAGAGGAAAAGCATCGTTAGGGCCAAGAAACATACAGCATATAAGTCAGAGACAAAAGTAGTGGATCATTTTAAAGGTAAAAAAAAAAACAATTTCCCATGTTGAAGCAACTTTTGTAGCGTGGTTGTGCAATGTAAAAAAACGTTCAACTTTGGGGATAAACTGATAGATAAATATGTGTATCCTCACCGAGGCCTGTTTAGTTCCTGTCACATATTCTTAAGAAATAAATTTACAGACGAGGAACTTTTACTGACATGTATCACACTACCGAGTGTTACAGAAAAAAAATCTACGAGTTTCAAATGTATTTAAACCAACCTTACTATTTTGGAGATAGCATGAAGCAGGGGGAAGATCAGTGTTGATTCAACAGCAGGAAAAAGACTGAACGAAAGTAGCATTCACAATGATGCGAGGCCAAATTTTGGAAAGGGAGTGATGTTAGAGGTTGTCTTTTACTTTAACTGCGGAAAGCTAAAAGTTAAATTTGAGTAGGCCTGTTTACTACCAGTCATGTATTCTTAAGAAGTACATGTATAAATGAGGAACATTTAGAGTTTAGTTCTTATAGATTCAGTTTTTTCTGAATGGATATAGGAAATCACAAATGTGAGTTTGATTGTGTCGCACTTTATTTCCCTCAGAGTACCCACACCGAGCACCAGTGTCATCGACCCTCCCCTTTGTGGCTGTGTCACACGCGCGCACACACACCCCCGCACACACACATCATTTTATTTCTATCGGCCAGAACTTGGTATTGACTTTCATTTTATGTACTGCATTTATTCCTAACACAGATATAATCCCTAATCCTAGCATTATTAGTATTTCCTAACCACAACCTTAACCAAAACTTTATTCGCACCATATCTCTAAATATAGCTGGAAAAAAGTGAGTACCAGGAAAATGTCCTCTTTTCCACAAAAAAACCTCCATTTGTTGGTTAAAATGGTATAATGGTCCCCTGTACGCAGTAAAAACAAACACAAACACACACACACGCACACACACAAGCTGGAAGCCAAGATGGCACCCTCATCTACCTGTCACATACTGTCATGTAATCCTCTCTGAGCGCAGCTCCCATTCAGGGTGAGTTTTAATTGGTTGCAGTTTTCCCCAGAGGGGGAGAGTGTAGACAGTAGTGGTTTACCAAAGAACATGTGCATTAAACATACAGGTCAGCCAAGCCACCAAGAAATACTCCAGCACATACAATATCTTACAGTCATCCCTTCCAAAAGCCCATAGCTTAAGTATAATATATTAACTAAACTATATCACCTGTCTGGGATCACTGTAATGAATCTACGGTGAGCCGGTGCTTTCATCATTCTCTGAGTTTTAGTCTGAGCTGCTATGAGGCTAAGAGACAACACAAGTGATGAACTGATCTTTTCTCTTGGCCTTTAGGGATCAAAGTTAGCTTTGATAATACCTTTTAGTTAAGTGTTCCATGATGAGGTTGACAATAAAATGTTCAAATATTTAACATTTTCTGACAGGAAATTCAACAGCGATGAAAGATGGAAAGAAATCAGTCAATCAATCAAACATTACTTATGTTTGACTGATTGACTGTGACAATTGTCACAGTCAGATTTAACACAAAGAGTTTTACAGAAGACAAATGCAGTCATTTAACCACACAAGAGAATCATAATTAAATCAAGTAAATACACAGATAAAATAATGGTTGTTCAAACAATGCAGAATAAAGAACAATGGTTTATGGAAACATTTGTATAGATTAGCAAGGAAAAATGCATGTATATTTCATAAAGAGAATAAATAAAAAAAAATGCATAAAAAAATCTAGAACAGGAAATAACATATTTCTTCAAAACTATGATGTACTTGACGCATTTGACATCAAAATTAAAAAAAAATGTATGTGTAGATAAAGAAGTGGCTAAAATTGAAGTAAAGTAGTAAATTAAATTCATTAGAAACGCCAACTAGAAGCAAGGCTGAATTGATGCTTCTTTAATTTGCTTCGAAAACAACCAAAATCTCAGCTGCCACAATAAGATGACCACTACTGATGACCACAATAAGAAGAAGGGGATAAAACCCTATCTAGAGGACTTTAGGGGCATCACTAATGGCAGCAGAAGGTTGAGCTCATTTCAATTAATTGCTAATGCAGTCTCATCTTTGTGGAAATGCAGCTACCTTTTTAAGACGACCACTACAAAACCGGATTTAAAGATACTGTACAAGTCCAGTCACACAACCTTCCTTGTATCCCATAGTGCCAATATGCCCGTCTCTTGTCTTGTTAAAAATGAGAACCATCATCCACTACTACTGTCTAATAATCTGAGATCATCCAGTTATTTGTTTTCAACCAACCTAAATGATCCAGCTTCAGGAGTCGGCAAAGTACTGAAGTAGCTCTGCAGCTCTCCGTGGCAGAGTCTCTGAGAGCAGCCCTGTTCAACGTCCTACACAGTAAATTGTCACCATGTATTATTCTGGCTGTCTAGTGAGTTTTTCTTCAGTGACTCAAAACTTACTGGAAGCCCACACCAGTGGTAAAAGTTCTTGGACTTGTGCTCTTGTAATTGATGATTCATCGCAACAAATAACAGATTGTTCATGCCTGCAGCTATGATAGAAAAATTTATAACTGTGGAACATGGATTTGTAAAAGATTTGACATAGAAAATTACCATTGGTTGCTTGTCTGGCAACAGGAGATGTGACATACTGCTTGGCATGCTTCCTTTAGCCTTTATCGTGTTTCCGCATAAGATGCCTTTATAAAGTTTTAGAATATATAAAAAAGAACCATCAATGCTAACATGGATGCTAATGGAAAACATTGCAATCCCTCCACACATCGCCTGGCACTAGCAAAGTAGGTTTTGTCACCTTGCAGGATCCTCTTCTATATGGAAAGGATGATCGTTTTCACATTAGCATCTCTCGAAATAGAGATAAAAACGTATTTCTGACATATACATCAGAATTTTAGATGCCTATTTATTTCTGTTCATTACAACTTCAAGAACAACTAGTGAGTGAAAACCTTTGCCCTATCATTCCTTTGTCTTGTTCAAGAGTCGGCTTTCTGTTCGTTTGTCGTTTTAGACGTTGTCAGAAAGTTTCTAAGAACTGCCTCAACCAGTGTAAGATGTCTCAGGTGAAGAGAGATTTAACATACTATTCAAACGGCTTGTGGTGGTCAAGTCTGGGAAACGCATATTTTTTTTTTTAGAGATTCAGCTTTGAGTTCGAGGCCATTGCAATCCTTTGTTGGGACATCAGTGAATCATAGATTTTATTACGTCCAGGATTAATATTACCTAGGTATCACTGATCATTGTACAAAAATACATTTTTATTCAGAAGGTGATGTTTCTAACACGATATTGGGTGCAAAAGCAAAACACGCACCCATACACCCAAGCGTAGGAACAGCACAATTTTGCCTTTCTCCGTTATTCCATTACCTGTGAATTTATCCATGAACATGTCATGATAAAAGCCAGCTCACACTTCTTGGACAGAACAAGTAAATAAATAATAGCAAGGTAACTCTTCAAAACTAGGTTCAATTATCCACAGGCAACATAATAGGGGTTGAGCGAGGGGAGTGTTCCGACAAGTGACAACCTTTGTGCCTTGAACCTTCTTGCAGACACAAAATCACACACACACATAAGTAGACCACCTCATCCAGCAAATTCGAAGTCATTCATCATGGTGTCAGAGCGTGGGCCCGTGGGGAGGACTACGGCGTAGAAACCTCTCGAATTAGAATTCTGTTTCCATGTCGGCGCGCCCCTTGTTTGCCTGGTAGGGCTGGCACTATTAGGATAAGTGGGTGTGTTTGCGAAAGGTAGAAAGAGAAGAACCCATCTCAGGTTTTGAAAGTAAAGCAACATGATTGCTGAACCATTTAAAAAAAAAATAAATAAAAAAAAAATCATACAACCTAATAATACTTATTTTGCAAATTACATGAAGAAAAAAATTGAAAAGCTTGCAACTTTTTTGTCTTTTTATGGTGTCTTTTTGCCAACTTTGCTGAAAACCTGCATAGCTGTTACTGAAAATTGTAGCTGTGTGTGGGTTGCATCGTGACTCAGCAAAATGAATGTTTTCCTAGGTGCAGTTTTCAGTCTTGGGCCATTTAACGAAAGTCTTCCTCTTCTCTTTCCTGTCGGGTTACTGTGAAATAAAGGCCACTTGTGATCTTTATTTGTGTAAACTGAACTTAAATAGACCTTTTTCACGACAACCGGAAGCTGCATCTGATAGGGCTGGGGTACTTCCTGTTTTATTGGCTGTATTTCAAGTACTCTAAGAAAAATGTTTCTCCTCCGGTCCTTTTCGTCATCCTTACTTAATTTGCCAGCACTTTCTTTCACTGATGAGGAGGAAATCGCAGCGGCGAATTCGCCCAACAAACGTGTGA
>CAEGAE010006079.1:0-67902 GCA_903067095.1 Girardinus metallicus | reverse complement strand
GGGACTTAATATTGTAAACTAGATTTGCTTAAATCAAGATTCATGATTCTGAAACTAGTTCTGGTTTAGATACCACACAAGGTTTTAAATCCCCCTAATAAAAAGATTATAAAATGACAAAATTTTTCTAAAGAATCTATTTATAGTGTAGGATAATAAGTCCAAGTGTAAGTCTCATATGTTATGAAGGAGAACTAATCTAAACTGGATTAGATGCTATAAGACTTTTGAATATTGTAATTAGATTGTTTTGTCTAAAATATTACAAGCATTTTGAAGCACGCATTTCTTGTTTAATTACTTGTTTAGTTAAGAATTACTTCTTAGGTAATAGTTTTTTGCAAAAGTGGCAAATGGAACGAGCATCACAGTCTTTGTTTGGCTGAACTGAGTCTCTGTTTTTATGTCCACCCCACCTCAGCCATGCAGTTTACTTTTGTTGTACCTTGTGGAGGCTTTTTGAAATGTCAACTAAAAAAAAAAATCGCCCCACAAAGCTATTCAGTCAAGCTGTGACTCACTGTCTTCAGGCAGGAAATGTTTATATAAACACACACACACACACACACACAAAACATCTCTGTCTTAAAGTGTACAGGTGAAGGTGACTTTATTTTCTAAAGCTGGAAAAGTAGCTACTTGAAAATGTTGCCCTAAATACAAAGTGCTGTTTGTGCGCCTCGCTTTGAGCAACGGAGAAACATGGTAGTGGCAGCATCATGTAAGGATGAATATATGAGGAAGGCTACAACTCTAGAACTACAAGATAAAGTTTTATTCATGTATTGGAATGGTCCAGTCAAAGTATAGACCTAAATCCAAATAGGAATTTGTGTCAAGACTTGAAAATTGACTGAGCTTGAGGAGTGGCTAAGAAGAGCAGAGCTGGTGCAGATAGACCCCAAAAGACTCAGAATCAAAATACATATTTTGATTCTGGGGACTTAATATTGTAAACTAGATTTGCTTAAATCAAGATTCATGATTCTGAAACTAGTTCTGGTTTAGATACCACACAAAGTTTGCACACCACACTTTTCAGCTTTTTGTTTGTAAAACGTTTTGAAAACAATGTACAAGATGTAGGAGAAAAAATGGAGTGCTGCATGAATAGCACTGTACATGTTGGTGAGAAAACTCGATTCCATACTGCTCTTCCCTGAAGAAGTGCTTTAGATTTACTTTCTGACCTTTTCTTCTTGTGCAGGAGCGGGAGGAGAAGTTGCGTCTCCAATCTCAGATCAAGAGGCTCTGGGAGGACAACCAGAGACTTCAGGAGGAGTCCCAAACATCAGCTGCCAAGCTGAAGAAGTTCACAGAGTGGGTCTTCAACACCATCGACATGAACTGACCTCATCTAAACCCCTCACACGCGCACACATCGCTCATCTGCACACACGCTGTTCGTGAAGAGGCAGAGTGGGATTTACTAGACCCTTTTTACAATCTTCAATTGGTTTGTAATCCCCTCTAAATCATGATTTTCTGTTTAAGTCAGGAGGATGAAATTTGTGGAACTTGTTTCTACTTTTTTGACTCCCCCGATTTTCATTCAGTGGTCAAACAGATCTCCTTCTTCTGTTCCTCAGTCTCAAGATGTTGACTGTCACATTTATTCCAGTGGCCAAAATGGAGAATCCGCTAACATTTGGCCTTTTTTACTCACCAATTTTCTCATTTTCCTGCTCCCTCTTCTTCTAAAACATTCCTCAGCTGCTCTGACAAAGCAAACACTGTTTGCACCATATCAAAGATGCCTCAGACACTCCGTCTAAAAGGAAAACCACTGAAACGCCAAACAAGTATGTACATAACAGATCTGCTGCTGCAGCAAACAAATATACACATTATAGATCTGAAGCCACAACAGAAAAGAAAGAGGTTTTCATCTCACGTTAAAGGATTAAATTTTGAATATTTTTAGCGTCTAAAATCACTGGACGTCCAGCTTCAGACATGTTTATTTTCCAGTTTACTCCTCCTTCGTTCAGATCTTTTTTGTATACACCCACACCTGAAAGAGGAGTGTAATAAAAGCCATTGGCAAGCAGTGCCATAGACCAAGACTGATCCTGTGTTAATTGGTCCATCTCAGCTCTACGTGTCTTAAAAGCAATAGGAAGAGGTCCGGACTCCTGGAGTTATTTGAAAAGAAGCTGGATGAACAGAACACCTGACATGGAAAAGGGCATATTTGCAAGAATTCAAATCTCAGCTGCAAAAAGAGCCTTCATCATTTTCCTCTGAGAAATGGGAAAATAAGGACTCATCCTCCCACTGCCTGAAAATAGAGAGCCGGCGAATTATAAATAACAAGAGACAATTACGAGCTGGAACGGTTGGAGTCTTTTTAATCCCGGGTTAATTTATTTCCTTGTATTATAATTCCCATAAATGAGTTGTTCTATTCGTACAGTACAACTGACATCAGTGTTTAGTTCTTCAAGACTAATGGTCAATAGTTATATTATTTAAATGGCTTTCTTTCCTAATTCTACCTAAAGCCTGACTATATGCTTTTTATTCTGTATTATGTTGTGTTTTGTGGTGCCCAAGCCTGCTGTTGTGTTGCTTACAGTGCCCTCTAGTGGTGACCAGTGAAAAAATGTCATGATTTGTAAATGTGCTACTTATCCACTTGTATTTTATTTTTTTCCAAATGCTCTTTGATTCAAGGCCACAAAAACCCTTAGAACAGGAATGAGAACGAGAAGAATAAGCTGCCAGCATTTAGAGACAATCAGAGGTGGATTTTTATAAAAAACAAACAAACAAAAAAAGGAGCAGACTTAGTGTGGATGTTTGTGTGCGTGGAGGTTTATTTGTGCATTACATCTACAGTTCTCCTCAGGTTTAAGGGGCAAAAATATCGTCGGGGAGTAAATTTGCACATGTTGAAGAAGTATATAACTTTTAAGGATTTGAAATGTGTTGCCATAGTGAGAATGTCCGTAAGTCTTACCCAGCCGTGCCTACAACACACACTCACTACTTTGTGGTCATTTACTACCAGGCAGAGCAGGGATGTGCCTTTGAAACAGCACCGGGGAGCAGAAAAAGAAGGGAATGCCTCTTGATCTTCATCTGGACACAGTAACACACTTTTTGTTTTGTCTTCAGCCATCTTCACAATTTTTGTAGTTTGCTGTGAGGCGTTAAATGTGTCTGGTGACTGAAAGCAATCAGACAGGTCAGTAACGTGAGACGGCGAGTCTTCACACGAGAGTGTTCGGATATGTGTGCCTTTTATTTGTGGGAAAATTTGAGCTAAAGGACCTTGAAAAGCAAATTTTAGAAGCCACAAAGCTAGTTAATAAAGAGAGAACTCAAACGTTTACCCAGCCTTGTTAAAATGGATGATTTTTGTGTGACGGAGATAATTTCCAAAAGTTTCTCTTCCATGTAATTCAACTAAAAAACAAAACAAAATGATTAGAATGGCTGCCATGCCATGGTTGCATTAGTGAGCATTCCCATGTACTCATAAATTGTTGAAACTGAATTTCAGCATTCTGTCTTTTTAGCAGGATCATTACAAAAGTTCTCCATTTCTATCGAAGAGTGACAAAATCTCCTGTTCTGTTAAATCTGTGCTGGGACTCTTTGTTCTTTATTTTGGGTCAAAACTGAGAAATTTAACTTTTTATGACTTAATGTTTTTTTCACCATCTGAAGAAAAGTAATCCCACTGGGTATGGTGGTGTTTTGTGGCTCAAAGGTTCCAGTTTGTTTCTTATCAGACCATGACAGATCCTCCCACAAGGTTGTAAGGGATTGTTGCTATTGCTGAGCGTTTCCTAAAAAGTTGTTTATATCTTGTAATCCTGCTTTTTAGTTTAGACGTATAATGAAAACGGGAGATTCTTGTCACATGGAGAACATGACCAGCATCTTGTCTTTTTATCTCCTGACCCGTAACTTTGTACGCTTGGATACGTTAGATTAGGGGTGTCCAAAGTGTGGTCTGAGGGCCACATGTGGCCCTTGAAGTTTATGTTTGGCCCCTGACCACAAGTCAAGAATGGTAAGGAATTTGGCCAACAAAATAGAAAACAATTGATTGTGCAAAAAATTTTTGAAATTGACTATTTTTCTTTTTCTTTTAGTAAGGCAACAGTTGGAAGCACTTTTTGATATTTTAGATCTACAATAATATACAGATTTCATAAAAGTTTAGTTTATTGTAAAACTATAAAAAGCAAGAAAAAAAAAAGACAAACTTATGCATTTTCGATTTAAATTTTGTGTCCTGCCAGTAGGTACATTTTGCCACTTTTGACTCCACCGTGTTAAATCCATTGCAGCCTTTCAAGAACTTATTTGAGAACAGAAATGTTATTTATATTTAATCTGAGTCTCTGTGAAGAAGACTGAATGCTGAAACTAAACCAAAAAATGGTTCAACAAATTATTAGTCCAATTGTTTGCACACTTAAGCAACAAGGTATTAGCAGTTTTTAACGAAATGAATTTCTTCCTCTTAAGGAATTATGAAATCCATCACAAAGAAGCTGACATGTTAACAGGTGTGTTTACTTTTAAGAGCTGCTGTTTTTTCCATGCAGGCGTGTTCTGGAAACGCTTTACTCTGAAATAGTTAGTTATCATCCCCGTTCTTATAAATGCTGAGTGCTTTAAGGTGTATAATTGTTGAGGTGAACGCCCTGCTGTGTTCCCCACAAATTTTCAGAAACGTGAATGTAGAAAGAAACAAGCTTAAAGAATTGTAATGTTTTATTATCTTAGGCGAAATATTTGTTCAGCTCTGTTGTTTTGCAGAGAGAAGCCAGCAGAGTGGACTCTCTCTCTGCAGGAGTCTCGGTTCTGTTTTAAGAATCTCCAGTTCGTCTCCAACAGTTACAACAGTAGATAATTACAGTTTCGTCTGATTTTAATAGTTTTACAAGCATCTGTAGAAATCAGCCCAGAAGATGTAATTGAGCCACTAAGACTTGTTTTCTGTTGAATTCAAACAAATGTTAAGTAACTAAGTTTCTGTACATGGGAAGAACTGTGGTTTTTGTTTCTGCAATGAAGAATGACAAAATGTATCGTGCAAAGTGTATCTTATACAAAAACTCTTTCTGTAAACTAGTAAAGTTTCTTTTTTTATTCTGTAAATGTTGTATTAAGTTACAGTTTACTCATAAATTCTGTTTTGTTTCGCTCAACAGGACGGATATTTGAAATGTGAATATAAAGGTGTTTTGTAGGTCCATTTTATTTTGGAGATCCTTTGCATAGTGTTCACGCGTTTCGGACATAAGGGTTAATTTACATTCCAGTGCGGTTTTTTTTTTTTGTCCGGATGTTTTCGTGCGGCTGCAGTTCAACAAAGGAGGATGCTTAATTTTATTCCCCCTCACAAAACAGGAACCCTACTTTTCTTTAATGCGTCTTTGACCAGGTGGGAAAAGGAAAGAACAGACGGGATGTTGCACGTTTCGTCGGGATGCTCGTCACGCACAGCTTGCGAGGTCGGCGACTGCAGCAGGAGAGGGAAGATCCGCAGGCTGCGCTGCTGTGTCGTGACGCGCCGCGTTCGCTCCTCTTCCAGGAACAAACTCAGAAAATAAAGCACACAGCATGAAGAGAGGACCAGAAGTTTTACAAGATTGAACAATACTGTTTACATCCCAGATTCATTGTCTTTGTAAGATGTAAAGAAAAGAAGTATGACCAAGACATTTGCAGTGATCACAGTATTAAAGTTTCTGAAATAAATACATGCTCTATCAGCTTGGTGTGCTGTTATTTGTGCTCCTCATACAGTGAGAGCAGCTCAAATTCAGTCAGAGGGGGGTGGGCATGTCTTTTCTGTCTCCTGCTCTGGTCTTGTCTGATTGCACCTTGCAGTGAGTAACTACAGAGAGAGAAGTTGAATCTGACCTGTGGAGGCCTCAGGCTCCCACTGTTCTTCTCACTGATTCATCTGATTGGATTTTAACTGCTTCCACTGCCAGGAACAAAATCCCTCCACCTGCATTTTCTTCTTCTCTCAGCATGTGGTAGCCACTGCTTAAAGGGAGGGAACGAACTAACATCATCCAAAAAAATATAATCCGTTATCCTCAGTGTGTAAAATGCTTCTCATTTTCACATGGAAGCAGAAATGCAATCATAAAGAACTGGCACCTGTAACAAGTTTTAATCGCAACGCTGTCCATGATTACTGATATGCCTAAATAACCGAACAACTAAAGGTAACGTAGTCACTTTATTGTGCCATAAATTAGCACCATGTTGCTTGGAAATGCATTGCGACCCTTTAAAAGAGTCGGAACTCTTAATGTTCTCTAAAGGTCTGTTGTGGCAGAATGTACCATTAAAACTGTTAAAATATTTTTATCTTTATCTGGATTTGATGAGTGCTTCTTAAATATTTAAACATATTTTCACCTTGATTTACTTTGACACTACAAATAAAAACTGATATAACTTGTTAAAATGAAATTTAAGCACACAGTTCTTTATTTTGTAGTTCTATTTATGTGGCTCTCTGATGTTTAAAAATGGTTTTAGAACTTGTAATAGTTTTCCTTCCATTTCACCATTATGCACTGTTTCATATTGGTCTATTAGATGAAATTCCAATAAAACACATAGGAGTTTAAATTTGTAGTCTTCTGTCAGCCATGACTATCAGACTTCTCAAACAATAGACTGCAAAATCAGGAATAAACTTGTTTGATCTGTGATTGGACGCAAATCATTTTGATGAGATTCTTCTGCTGTGCTAGGAATAAATATACATGCAATCATCCTAAAATAACATGTTTTCTTTTCCTCAGGGAAACAAAAACGGACGTCCAGAACTGTTGTAAGCACTGAGGTTCAATTTACTGAGAATTAATTCTCTGTAATTAAACTTTGTTTCCTTTTGTCCCCCTTTCTTTATCCTCATAGTGCTGACAGAATAGATATGGAAGAACACTGTGATTGCAAATAGTTGCACATCTTATCCCAGACATTAATACATCATTTGCTGATTCCCCCTAGAAAAAAAAGCTTTTACTTTAAGTAACACATTTTTATGACTATTGTAATAATTTGCAAACAGGATCTGCAGTTGAGACAGTTTATAAACTGAAGCCAACAGGTGGGTGTCACATTGTCTCTGTCCACCTGCGGTGATTCACAGAGATGTTTTTGTCTTCAGAGGTTCAGTCTCTCCTGGGTCGGTATAGAGAAAGTGTTAAATGAGGAAGCGGCAATTCACGACTCATCCTACAGGTGGATGCAGAATCAGCTGGACCGTCTTACAAGGGGCTTCAGGTTTGAGGATCCCAAACAGAAGTAACCTGCTTCGCTTTTATGCCTGTTAATTCCCAAATGCAAATCCAGCCTTGGCTTAGCTCCTTTATGACCGATTATCAGTTAAACCATAATCCTATGATCAAGGAGTCGGTGCGCCCAGAATTACATGAATAATCAGCTGAGTTTGATTGTGGTTATAACTGGGATGAAATTAGACGTTATGTGATTAAATCTGAATTCAGATCTGATTCATTCGAAATGAATTTGAAGTGTGTCGATTTCTAGAATGTTCTTGTTTTTAACGTTTGAATATCATTTAACTGAATGTAACTGAATAACATGCTTGATTGGAGTCATCTTCATCTTGCTGCGCAAGCAGGAAGCAAAGTAGATCCCGAACAAACGTTTGTTTAGATAAAAATGCCAAAGACAGTTTGGAGCAAACATTTTCCTCAACATGAGCTGCAAATCAAACTAGAAACTTTGTTGCTTTCTGCAAAAAAGCAAGACCACTAAGTTTTGGTTTAATGTTAAACCCCAAAATAAGATTATTAGTCTATGTTTTGTTCCCATCTTCAGCCGAATTAATCAACAAAACACATAGAAGCTGTAATTTATACGATTTACAAACATCTAAACCAGCAAAAAAGCAATTTTATTAAAAAATACTACCTTTTTTTGCATATTCTGAAGCTGAATGCAAAAAAAATATAAATTTTTAGATTTCAGCTAATATATTTAATAAGACGGGTAGCATTACCAGCTCCTTTCTGCTAACTGACTTAAAATAAGTGAACCATTCCTGTTTACCAGGAGACTGAGGCTACCTCCTGACTTTCTTCCCTTTCTCCTGTGTTGCGTGCGGACCCTTAGTGCTTTTATCCCACACACTCCAGCAGCCCACACAAAACGCCTTCATGTCTCTGTGAAACTCTTCGGCTCACATCAAGCACTCGAGAGCAGAGACCAGAAAAAGTCGAGGTGTTTTGTTCTTCGGTGGCAGAGCCTTTGTTGTTTCGGTGTCATTTGAGACGCGAGTCGTCCCTCTGCGGGCTTTAAGACTGTCGATTTTACACATCATCTGTCAGTCGCCGTCTTGTCTTGGCTTGCAGCAGACGCTCTCAGACACATCTTTGAAATTTCCACAATTGCTTTTATGAATCCATTTACAAAAGATGTGGACTGCCTTCTTGGAAAAAAAAAACCCCAAAACATCTAAACATAAAGAATCCACTGTCCTTTGAGCTATATCTTATAAGTTTTGTGTTTTACCTTGAATTATTGTAATAGACATTATCGGTGATAATGATCTCATTTTTGTTTCCAGTTCCAGTCACATTAAACAGCAAGAAGACCTGAAGGAAGATTGTGGCACACAAGGGATTTTATATGTTTCAAGTTTCCTTGAGGGAGGAGGAAACTGCAGAAAGCAGCATTTTTAGAAGGTCAAACGTGACACAAGAAGTGTTTGACTACAAGAATGTCATTGTGATCTGCAGTTAAGTAATGGGTTACTACACCCTTTTTCAATTCTGATGCTCTGTAAGCTGGATGGTTTTGTGTATTCCTGGATAGTATCTTTAAAAAAAAAGATAAAACCACTTAAAGTTTCCTGATTTTGTCACATTTTAATGCAATTCATTGACATTTTATGTGGTAAACCTGCACATTTAAAAAAAAATGGCAAACATAAATGGCGTGCCGTAAGTTTATGAAATGTTGACAAAGTCTTCATCACAAAATAGCTGAAGGTCAGTGACATTGGATGGATTGTTTCGTTGAATTTGAATTTTAAATTCTGTTTTGGGTTTAGGGACAAAACTTTAACTAGACCATTCTAAAATATGAGTGTTATTTGACTCAAAATTTGCTTCTAGGCTAAAATGTTTGATTTTCATCTCATTTAATTAGAGTACCTTTGAAAGTGGTTTTGTTTCAGCGTGAATTAGCAGTGATGGTATTTCGCCACATAAATCCTTTTAAATGGAGACCAAAGTCTTAAATTTTAGTTTCATTTGACCAGAACTCTTTTTTCCAGGTTTGATGTGGCCTCTACTCCATGTGTGTCTGTAAATTTGACTTTTAGGGCTTTCTTCTTATCAATCTTTCATAAAGGTAAAATTTGACATTCATAAATAATATTTCTCCAAAGGTCTCGCACTTGAGCTTTGAATTCTCTCATAGTTACCACGAGACTTTTGGATGAGTACAAATGCATTTGCTACATTTTTCAGATTTTATTATTTGTAAAAACATATTGGAAATAACTTGTCACTTCTTCCCACTTCAATTATGTGCTTTATGTTGGAAAATCCTTATAAAACACAGTAGATTGTAGCTGTAACTTTAAACTATTAACTTTTGCAATGTTTTTAATTCTCAAGCTTTTCAGCACAAGCACTCCCAAAACATTGCATTAAACATGTGCTGTTAGTTAGAAAAGATGAACAAATATGGGACATCCTTCAGGAAGCTTTGTACCACTACTTATCACACACACCCACACACACGCATTTATACTCTCATAAACCCGGTGGGAACTTCTCTTCCTGTTTACTGATGCTCAATAATTCAGTCCGGAGTGAATGTTACAGCTTCCACCCATGAGCAGATGCAGTGTGTGTGTCTGTGCGCGTGTGCGTCTGCCTGAGCAGATTGGCCCATTAGTATCAATTTTGTTTTTGATGACAGTATCCTCGTAAGTGCATGCTATCGATTTTTAAGCTTATTTTCTTTCGCCGGTACAGAGCAGATCAGCATGAACATGAGAAAGCAAAAAAAAAAGAATAAAATAAGAGAAACAGCTGGCTGTTTGAAGCCTGCTGCCGCCCCCCCCACCTCCTCACCCTCCTCACTCCCTGTCCCAGTAATGGCTTATTGAATCAGGGCACCAAATATTTTTAGTCTGCAACACCGGTTGAGAAAATAAGCCGCCTGAATCGCAGTAAATGGGCTGTCTGTTGATATCCTCATTGTGGGACTGGGTTTCACACACACACGGTATAAACTCTGTTTCTTCCCTCGGTCCATCATTGCATCAGTCGCTTTGATGTGCCTCAGCGCTCGGCCAAAGTCCCCATCAGCTAAGAGTTGTAACTGCAAGGCAAGCAGAGCTGTAAGCTTTGCCCATTTTCAGGATGAAGAATTGGGGAAGATTACTTCCAAACAGAGGGTTAGGTTAAAAAAAGAAAGGAGAAGTGGGTGAAAAGAAGGTCCATGCTTCAGAAATTGTAGCATTTATCAATCATCCTGAAGCACACAAGCCGGTAGTATTCGTTTATGCTTCAGAAATAGCAAATCACATCAGCGCAGAAGATGAGAAGAGCCATAATTATATTCATCCTGGCGTCTCAGGATTTTTAGTTAATCATCATTTTAATTTCATGCCTTCACATGAACACAATCCAGTTATAGTGTATAAGAAATATACTGAAAATCTGTATTTTGTTGTAGTTTTACTGAGAAGGGTAACTTGCTAGAAAGCAAAAGGCAAAACTACAGGAACTGTAAGGCTGTAAATATGGAGATCAGAACCCCACAGCATCGGCTTAAATTCCCCAGCATAAAGAGGCCTGACAACCTCCAGCAGAGGCCTTAATTTCTAAGGAAATTAGAACAAACATCACTTTCTAACTGTGAGACATGAACCCTCAAAAGTCAGATTTTTTGCACCTTTCACTCTTACCAAGACTTGTACAGAAAGCCTTCTTCATGATGTGAGATTGAGCTGAAAAAAATCTTTTGTCCCTCAGATGGTGTTCCTGAAATTGTGAGAACATGCATTGTTTTGTGATCTAGAACTGTTTGTTCAAATACACTGTAATGTATTTCAAATATTGCAAATTAAAGTAAGGAAATCTTTCTGTTAAGGTTTTGAAATGAAGAAATTCTTATTTTTTTCCTCATTTAAATGACGTGTCCAGACCTTGAAGTATAAAAACATTACGTTGACGTAATGTTTTTGTGATCAATGCCGGATTACATTGTAATGTGGTCTCAAGGCAATGTGAGTTTATTTCAATAGCGCCATTCATACACAGGATAACAAAGGAACGGAGATAAAGTGAAATACAAAATACACATTAAACCCCAAAGAATCAAATGCAAACATGAGACAAAATTAAATAAAAGAAACATTAAATAATTGCCAGTTGTAGCAATCTGAAAGCTAAAACATAACAATGCAGCAGTTTTTGGTCTTTAAGTTGCAGTGAACAGTGTTGTGCTTTTCGTCATCTTTTAAAGGATAGTTTCTGTTTCCGGAGCTGCATACAAAGTAAATTCTGCCTCCGTTTGTGTAGTTTTCATCCTGCAAACACTGAGTGAGCAGGTCTCAGGTGTTCAAATCTGACCAGCAAAACTGGAAGAATTTACTGGTCAAAAACATTCAGTGCTTTATCGGCAACACTTTCCAAATTCTATGTTTTTACAAAGACCTCGTGCAGTGAATTAGTGTGAGATGATTCACATTCCTGGTGTTGGTCAGTACTCTGGCTGCAGCACTTTGGATGAGCAGCAGCTGATTATTGATAACCTATGAAAATGAAAGTTTGTTGTGATAGGAAAGATAAAGTTTATAAGCTGGTATTAGACTGATTTATTAATAGATGTTGGTTGATAAAATTCAGATCTGATTCTGCGATGCCATCTTGTGTTTTTAGCTTTCTCAGCGTCCCTTAGCCTTATTGAGTCTACTTTAATTCCAGTTTCTAACCTTGTATTTCTCGTGTTAAAATGGTCTTTTCTGCGATAGGTTGGAACTTCCTCCAGTTTATCTACAGACTTTATATTTTTGGAGACGCTGATTCATTGACCACTGTGGGTTATGGTCAAGTAGTGACACACAAATATAACATTATATGTCATCAGCATAATTATTACATCTGTTGTGGTCCAACAATGGAGACTCGAGGTACCTTATATTTGTTTTCTCCGATTTACCAAATTCCACAAACTAGTTTTGGACTGTTGGAAGATCTGAACCAGTTTTAGAAAAGTACCACAAATTAGTAACATCAAATTTTTAAAGTCCGTGTTCAAGGATTTTATGGCTAAATGTATTGAACATAGCATTGAGATCTAGCAAAACCACAACAGAAGTTTTTGATGGGTTGGTTTTTAAGATGTGTTTTTTGTAACATTCAGCTCTGCACTCTGAGATGTTGTGTGAGAGTTTTTTTTTCTTTAGATTGATCCTTCTGTAAACTTGTCAAAACAAATTAAAAATCCTTTGTTTCAATTGCAATAGTTGACATCTGAATATCAACTATTGCCAACTATAGAAATGTGTAAATTTCTCATAAACACCTCTGAAACCACAGACAGCTCTGGAGTCGTGAGAGTACATTGTCATAGAGAGTAAGGGTATTGTGAACAATAGTAATTTATTTTCCAGTGCGGTGACATTGGATGATAGGAATGGATGTAATAGTCAAGACAAATCTGTGGAGAATTTAAAACCCCAAGATGACGAGAAGGATGAAAGAGAATTTAATATGTCGTTCTGCTTTAACTCACTAAATCCTTCATTTGGCCAATATTCAGAACTCAGCTTCTGTAAAAGGAAAATGTTTAATAAATGTCTCAAACAATGTGTGAAGAAGTTTCCTTTAATCCCGCTTGAAATGTTCACATTTACTTTCTACTTTCTTTGCAGATGAAAATATGTATGTTAATATTTGCGAGGTATTTTTAAATGGTTTGTGAAGAAAATAGCTTGCTTGAAGCTGCAAATGGAATCGGTCTGATCCAGCATGTGTTGTACCTGAATTATTGGAGTTGAAATAGACAACATCAAGCTCCAATATTAAAAGATCGGCGCCATCTGTGACCCTGACAAAGCCCGCTGCTTGACAGGAAATAAATTCAGAGGCACAGAGAGAGTTTATCTCAGTGCTGCTGAACAAATCTCACACCAGCATTTAGAAACGAATTACTATTTCACCCTTCGGTTGGAAAATATTGCAGCTGGGAAACGTCTGAAGGGAATAACAATAACATTTTCTGTTAACTTCCTGCTTGATTAGAAATGCTAGATTTCTGGAGTTGCGGTTTTACAACTGGAGAAATAAATTAGTTTATTGCAGTTTTACAGCACCATTGTAGAATAGAAAATGCTGATAGTAGCAATTGTAAAGAATTTAACATTTTTGACAATTTATCAAGAAAATGTTATGAAACACGTCTTCAACTATTCAGGCACAGACTAAGAATCCAGTAATTTCTTACAACTTGAATATCTGATTCAATTCACAACAAATGTCATTTCAAAACTCAAATTGATTTTCACTAAAAATGACATTGATACCTGCATTTTGATCACTTTAATCCTCATAGAATGGCTTCCTTAACATGTAAAATTAATTGTAAAGTGCTTCTTTGTTCTTTTTAAAGTTTGCATGGTTTTGCTTCTAAGACTTTTCTGTCTTTTTTTGTTCCATGGGGGAGTACAGTTATATTTTAGCTTAAAAAAAGTTTAATTCTTACATGTAAGATGAAAACTGGTCCAAAACATAAAAGGTCCTTTTATTTATTTGGGTCATATTTTCCAAATTTCTTGCTGTTATTTTTGATTTCTGATCTTTTAAAGTCATTCAAAGTTTAGTTTTATGTTCAACTCTTAGGTGAACTTTAGAGTTTTAAATGTGCTTTTTAAAAATAGTTTTATTTTGATTTATTTGTTTCTTTTGTGGTTACTTTTTATGCTACACTCCCGATGTACTCGGAACTGGGAAATTCCAATTTCCCAGGCGGAAAAAATCAACTGGAACGCCACCTAAAGTTTGATTTCCCACTGGGAAACTGGGAGCAACTCCAACTAGCCTCAGTTCTGACGTCAGGCCGACTTTCAATATGGCCGCCCCTCCTGGCATCAACAGAAACGTTACTTTTACATGACACGTGCAAAAGTGCGTCTGAAATCAACTTCCTTTAACTATAAACGGAACAAATTAAAAGTGGTGTCTACTTATGTAAAGTAAGTAGTACTGCCAAAAAAAAAAAAAAAGTCTATGGGCGTCGCCATGTTGAAATTCCGACTTCTTAACTTGAAGGTACCAAATTCCCAGGTTAACTGGAACACATCATTACTCGTCCACTCTCACCGCTTTTGTTGTAAGTTCCCAAGCTTACCTTATTTCTTTTCTTTTCTTTTTTTTTTTTTTTTAAAAAGAGATATTTTTAATTATTATTACTTTTATCGCAGCACATTTCTCGGGGAAGGAATATCAAGTGAGTTAGCTGCTCTACTACCTTACCTCAAAAATAAGCACGTATAAGTGATAAAGCACTTTTCTTCGTTTAAAATGCAATATATTTTGTGAAGTAATGCAAAGATAAGTCAAAGTTTTCACAGGAGAGGGCCTTAGTTCATAAATATTTCAAAGTACCATATCAAAATTAGGTTTTTGGCATGACAATAGTTAATTGGTTGATTTTTAAATGACCTATCTGATATTTCTTTTCTTTGAACTTTATTTGGCTGCAGGTTGTACCAACCAATGTTCTATTGAAGCGCTTTTGGGTGTGTAAGAATTGTTTCTTCTCCCTCCCTCCTGTGTTTCTGCCTCCCTCCGTCTCTCCCTCTCTCTTCAGGCGCTTGTTGGGTCGGTGGTGAAGCCGCTTGTTGTCCCCGGAGCTCCCAGCGAAGGATGGACGTCAGCGGGCGGTAAGAGGTGAGAAACAAGGCTCCGAAGATGGGGTTGGGAAGCCTGATGTGCAGGGGAGTGAGAAAGATGTGTAGAAGATTGGGAGGGAAAAAATAGCGAGCGCGGCGATGTTGGCAGAGTGATGCGCGGAGGTGCTGGATCAGCGGGATGTTGGATGATGTTGGACAGTCCTATTAATCGCAACTGTGGTTTAATCAACTTCGGCTGCTCAGTTGAGTCGCAGTGGGTGTTTCTGTGGGGGTTTTCACGGATGTTGAGAGTTTTGGTGGGCACGTCTGTCTGGATGATTGAAGCTTTTGGATGCGTGCGCGTTCAGGGAGTGGATCGTCCTGAGATGAGATGTTTCAGTTTTCGAAACGATCCGTCGTGCAGATCCTCTCATAATTCTGGTTTAGTAATCGCGTAACAATCTAATTCAGATTAATATCATCTGTTTTTAAGAAGGTTAACCTGACGTTTGTGTAATTTGACTGTTACGGGCGATTCACGTTCTGGATGGGGAGGATTCAGATGTATCGGAGCGTTTTTGTCGTAGCATCAATTTTAGTGTCAAGTTTAAAAAAGAAGTGCATAATTCCTTAAAGCACTGACTCACTGTGTGGAGAATTTTTATTTTAATTTCGTTGCAGTTGACACATATTATAAGTGTCCCATTTGTTGAATCGGGGCACAATTTTATCGGTGCAGTCCAGTACTTGCGGGTACTTCTTGGCGATTTTATTGCATAAGACATTTTAGTAATGATCTGAGGTTAGTCGTGAATATCCCATGTCCTGAGGCATGCTGCCATTTCTCTATTACTCTGCAGCTCTTTTCACCTTGTCCTCACTCTGCTTGTTACTTCTTCCAGACTTATTTTCCCAGTTTTATTTGTTCTTGCAGGTTCTTCTCTCTGTCTCGCCTTAGTTTTGCCTTTGAGTCCTTCACGGCTGGAGGCCCAACACTGATCTTACTTTTATTGCAGAGATCAACCCATAGTTGATCTCTGCAAAAGTGTTTCATGCTGAAAAAACGTCAGGAAGACTTTATTAAAGCTCTCCATTCAGAGAAACTGCATGGTGACAATTCACATTGAATTTGCTTAGCGGCATTAAAATAAAATGGGAACTAATTGCTAATGACCTCCTTGTTTTTAATTAACTGCATTTTGTTAAAGATGTGTGATTAGATAACGGATCACAAATTACTCTTGAATTTCGAGTACTAAAAATCCTGCCATTTTCTGAAATTGCATCCACAAACTTAAATGTTTGTGGATGCAAACATTTGATGAGCCAGAAAAATATGAAATTAAAGAAAATTATATATTATTTCAAAACAAATCTCAAGTTTGTTGAGTTGTAAACCCTCAGTCAGTACTTTGTAGAACCATCTTTTGCTGCAACGATAGCATTTTTCCTCCACCAGCTTTTCGCAGTTAGAACCTGAATTGGATTTTGTTTTCTTTTGTTGTTCATTCTTGGCAACAGCTCAGATTGAACGGAGTGAGTCTGAAGATCCAACCCCTCCATGTTTGGAGCTTCAATATAAAGATTTATGTTAAAAAATATATATTGTTCTGGAGTAAAATGTTAATGACATTAATGCTGGTTCAAATATTCTAATATGATGGGAGATTTTACAGACAAATAAAACATTTATTTGGAGATTTTTTTTTTTTTTTTTTTTACAATATTCTTCCTTAGATTGAAAATATCAACTATTTTTGGTGATGTTTGGGTGTAAGCTATTGGCATAGTAATATGCCCAACATTTGAAAGAATATTATAAGCTGTTTTGCTACTAATACACATTTTGTGTGCAGATTATTTTTTTAGTTCATTTGGAAAAATCTAAGTCTCTCTAGAACATCAACACAGATTCAAGGTGCAAACACAAGGACAGGTAATCAAGTTGAAGGTGTTTTGATTTTTGTGTTTTAACTAAAGTTTTATAATGAGCACTTGTGCTTTTACTGTCCCTGTTGATGGGGTTGCTGCTGCTAATGATTCAAAATTATTTTGATGTTCTGTGTCCATCAGGATGGGGAAACATTCATTATTGTTACCCAAGTTGATGGCGCGCTACAGTGAGTGGTGACTTTTGACAACTCGATGTTTTTTCATTAGTTAATGGCTTGATGATCAGCTCGCTGCGGTGCTGTACTGGATTGTTAAAAATAATGAACGCTTTAAATTTCAGGAAGTTTTCAAACAAAAAACTTTGACAAATTAACCAAACCTAAGAGGACAAATATGTTTAACGTACTAATAGGTGCGAGGGATCATCGTGGATCGCAAACAATGTGTTAGAACATTATCAGCTTTCTACCAATATGTTTGCTTGTTTGCTTTTCTTTTCAGCTTTTTAATTTGTCTTGTTAAAAAGTGTAAAATAAGCTCAAAATCTCTGATAAATTTAGTAAATTTTACCCATCTTCACCTTTTCTTGAATAGTGACATCCAACTGATTTTCATGGCTTCTTAATGAACTGATCTCATGAAAACATCTAGCTATACACTTTCATTCTTGATTTATTTGATCCTGTAAATCTAAATTTTGGACATGTTTTAAATCTGTCTGCGATTTATGCAGAATATATACACATAAATGAAAGTGAAAGCTTTAATTTGACTGGTGACTGTAATCTTTTGTTGCAAATTAAGAATTGAACATTGTCACATAACCGTCCAAGTCCACTGATTTAATTGTTTCCTTGATTTGCAGCCATTTGGCGCTGAAACTGCCAAGTGTTTAGTCTTGCCTGGGAGGTGGTGGGAATAGGTGCTGCAGAAACCACCAGCTGCGAGAGTGTTGCTCTGCAAAGGGTCTTGAGGGAAACGGATAAAAAAGACTTTAGAAGCAGCTGGAGATCTCACTGGGTTTCCTCTTGCTGTCATCACAGCGTGTGTTGAGATGAAAATGGAAGGGCAAAGTAATATTCAGCTCTGAATGTGATCCAATTTATTGGGTTAATAATTTTAGACTTGCAATAAATTATCACGGCGAGTTTTTTTTTTTTTTTTTGTCTTTGACGCTGCTTTATTCTTTGTAGCTGGAAATTTGGACCAAAAAAATCATATCTATGTAAGATTCATTGTTTGTTTGTTCTGATTTGAACACAGTGGATTTACTAACAAACACTGACCTTTAATAAACTTTAATGTTAAGTTGTTGTGACCAATAAAAAAGGGTTGGCACAAGTGTACTTAACATTAGAAAACTGCAATTGGTGCAGCCCTAATTTAAAATGAATCATTAACATTTACAAAAGAGTAACAAAATAAAAATTTGCATTGTAGGGTTAATTTAGTGCATTTTGTTTCAGTCATAATTAAGGTTTTGGAGTGATAATCATATCTTTTTAATTCCATCTTCCAAGTTCATCCAACTTTGAGGTAAAGTGATGAGAGTGGGGATGTAGGGGACAAATCAAACCAAATTTAAAACAGACTTGTCTAGCAAATAGGTTCATTTAATTGGACTTCAGCTTTGTCTTTTTTTTTTTTTTTTTAAAGAGAAAATCAGCAGTACTGCAATGCACCAACAGGGAAAGGTCACTCATTGCAACAAGTGACAAATCGAGGTGCTGCAAGCAAACTGCCCTTTCAGTATGTGCCAAGGTTTCACATTAAACTAAAGTTTTAAAATTTACACATTTCTCTGCATTTGCAGGTACACTTCTGACCTTTTAACTTTTTTAAGTGCAATTCTGAAGGGCTAAAAACGTTTGACCCTTTGCCATCCCCCTTACTCCAAAAACGCAATTAGGATGTCCTGCTGCTTAGAAATATCGATTTGTGGGCTTGAATAAAGGACAGAAAGGTGAAAATGGATTTAACCAAAATCCCTGATAAAGCAAACACGCCACCGGCTCTTTAAATCACACGGTGATAAAGGTGGATGCGAGTATTCACGTTGAACATTTAATTTACATGCAAAATGAGCAGTCAGAGCCAATCTCCTGATACTGATCCCAGTTTAACAAGCCTACATCTAATCCTGGGTGGAGGACCGATCAATCAGTGTGTGAACTTGATCACAAGGAAACAATTCAGGCATTTTGTTGTCATAGCGAGGTGCAGGTTTGCGGCACCGGCCAAACAGATGGTATGTTTGGAATAACGACAGCAGGTTGGAAGCCATTAATTCTGAGATGATTTCAGTCCCCCTCTAATTTGCAATTGCAAACAAACGCCACATTTTCCTTTCCTCACAGGAAGCAGCCCTCTGAAGCTCTGCTGCTGACACACTGTGCGTGCGTGTGTGTATTCGCTGAGAATTTCAGAGGAACAAACAGCTGGCTGATGAGAGCATTGATCTAAAGTGCCAGCTGAGGTGGACTTAAATGTGTGTCTGAGCTGCACAGCACACACACCGCTGGGCATTGGGCCCAAATAATATTGGATCACCTTGCATGAGTTACCTGCTGAAATTTGCCCAGTTATGAACAGCTAACTTACCTTTTAATGAATGCAAACCTGCTTTTCATAGTCATTTTCCCAGATCCAGACAGTTTTGTTGCAGAGAGGCCCATTCTCTATTTATAGTTCTATATTATCATCTTTCTATACTGGTCAAAAAGCCTCCTGACAGCTGTCTGTATGTCTTTTGAGTGGAATGTGAAATTAATCATTCAGTTTTCCTTTTAGCATCAAATATTACCGGTAGTTATATATTATCTGCAGGGCTTACTTACAATGAAGGGAGCACAATTTGCAGCACAAGCTGAAATGTAGGTTAACTTTTCTATATGAGTTTGTTCCATATTCTCTTTAAAAAACAATCCTAATCATTACACGCTTGCGTATCCAAACTTGTAGCAGAATTTCTGTTTCATGCTTGTAGTTGCTGGATGCCGGTTCTGTTCCGGGCCAGTGACAGTCCATATTGCACAGAGGGTGAACATGCCATGCCTTGAATATGGGATTAAATCTTGCCTGGTTATGTTGAAAAAGATCAAATTGAAAAATTCTGCATCCTGCTGTGGAAAGATGTTTAACTGGTTTCTGAATTGAGTTTTTTGTATGATCAACAAAATGTTTCAGTCTACAGGCAAGGCAAAGTTATGTTTTTTAAATGGTATGTGCAAAAAATACCAGCGTCACAATGTTTATACAGAAACAAATGTAGAACATCATTGCTTTTATTGGAAAAAAACAATTGAAACAACTGTCCTATTACTTCGTCCTGTTAAAAATGCCTATTAACGTTAGCAATAGCAACACAGAGTAGTGGACATTTTTGAATTGGGGTTGAAAGTCTTTTTACAAGTCAATGCTGTGCCTTTGGTTTGTATTTGTCTGCAATGTTTTTGCTATTTCTTTACCAAATTTGCACATCCAGACACACTCAAGTTTTTACTCATTGTTTTGGAGAACATATCGGAGAGCCTTGAATGTAATTTCAGATATTGTAACCATCTAAATTAGATTCAAGTCTCAACCCGGAGTCCTCAAATCCAGGCTTCAGCAGCCGATGTGTTGCAACTTTTAGATGCGTCCCTGGTTCAACACTTCAATCAAATCTGAATTTCCTCCTCAGTGCAGTCAAGCAGGTGTATTGAAGCAGAGAAGCATCTAGAACCTGCAGTACACCGGCAGTCGAGGCCTGGATTAGAGGATCCCTGGTCAAGACCACTCTGATCAAATTTTTGGGGGATTAAACTTCTCTTGTAGCCCTTTTTTGTCTTCGTCCTGGTTTCAAGACTTTATTTTCCAGTTTCCTGTATTTAACTCCATCCATCTTCTTTCAACTCTGACCAGTTTCCCTATCCTTTCTGAAGAAAACGCTTCGCCACAACATGATTTTTCCACCACCATCCTCAAAGCATCTTTGGAGGATGCTTGGAGTTGTAGATGTAGATCTGTCTTGATTTTTAAAGATCAGTTAAAATCAAATGTCCTATTTAAATTTCATTTAATCTCTAGAAATAAAGATCAATGAAATAGCTGCACGTTAAGTCGGATGTGCTCGGAGAGAAGATGGCCAGAAACAATTCAAGTCGCTGAAAACGACTAACTCTGTTGCATTCACAAAGCATTCAGCAGATTGTTGCATGAGGACATAGTAAAGAAAGTATTGAGTTTTCTTCAGCAGAAGTACAGCCTCCATTTTATAACTTTTACTCTTCAGGCATTAGATGAGCTTTAGAGTTTCACTTTGACTTGTGTTCATTAAAATTGGAGAAAGTGTTGCTCCATTTAGGGTATATTTTAGATTTTCAGTCGTGAGTTGCCAATTTCAGTCTGAGAACTGAACTGTCTCAGGATGAAAATCATTTAATTAAAAAACCTGCAGAACAACTCATCTCTGGATTTAGTGGGATAAGACTTGGTCACAGTTAAGCATGTAAGATTCAGGAACAATATTATTTTTCTTTGGAAAGAAAATTAATAAATATGAAATCCTTATGTCATTTTTTTTTGTTTGTTTTTCTTCTCTGTGCTTTTTTTTTTTTTTAATAAATCCCACCTGAGACAGAAGACGGCTATTTTTGGCAGTTGTCAGATAGAAAAAACTGCATCCATTTACTCAGCCCTCTGTTAAAGAATGCTTGGAGTGTTTTCATACAAGAAGTCATGGTCATAAGTTTATATAGACTCATCCAGGGTAATGTTACATTAATTTGGGTTTATAATGACCAACTTGAACCACTTGTTTGACTTGTGTTGATTCAGAATTGTGAGTGATAGAATAAAAACCACAGCAACATTCTTGTCCACAGTAAGAGGATCATAAAGGTTCTGCCCCTCTACAGTAAAACAAAACCATTACTTATAAAATAATACTCATTTGGTTTTATGTGCCATACTAATATTTGGTGATGCTAAATATTGATAAAGTTGAGCGTTCACTATGAAAACTTATAAGTCAGGTCAAATTAATTAATTTTGCTGAGAGATGGAAGCATACGGTTGGTAAAACAACAAATATTCAGGTTCAGTATTTCATCAAAATTATCCCAGCAAGATTTGAAATCAGTCCCATGAATTATTGTAATTGAATATGAGAAATAAATGCTTTGATTTAAAAATGTGGAGGTTTGATGGTCTTGCTGTGACAGTGTGGGAGGTGGTATGGTTTATGAATGATTAAGCAAAAATATTTATAAAATACTCGAACGCCATACAATGTGCTGAATAAGCAGGAAGTTAAATTGAGAAAACAAGCAGAATTTATGATGTGTTCATTTCATCCGTTCTGTTCTTCCTGACAGAAGCCCTAGAAAAGAACTGATGGAGCCCACCAGTGAGTTACAAGGTCCAATTAATCTGTCTCTCTCTGCAGCACCCTCCAGACACTGAGCAAAGGGCACAAGACGTAAAGAAAGAAGTCTGTCGCTGATAAAGAAGAGAGGATAACTTAACACATCCGAAAAGGGACACTGCGGTGATGGCTGAAGCACCTCAGCAGGAACAGCAGCATCAGCAGCAGCAGGAGGAGGAGGAAGAGGAGCAGCAGCTGCCAAGCTCTGTGGAGACCAGTGAATCCGATGAAGGCTCCGAGGAACCAAATGAAGTTGTCAGAAAGGCTCGACCGCTTCTGTCCATGAGGTCCATGAGCACCATGAGCACCATAGACCCAGACGATGACTACCCTAATATGATCGTTTTCAGAAAGGTAGGAGCGAAGAAAACATTTTAAAACTTTTTAAATTGTTAGGATCTGCAGAAGACGATGGGTCCATATTTGAAGTAAACATATGTTGAGATAAATCACCAGAATATAGGCAAAAGTTGTCATAGTGTCAACATTATATACGGAGCACTAAACTTTGGTATGCATTGTTCAATTTCTATCCAAAGCAAAAGTTAGACGACAAAATCTGTGACTCACATATGAGTTAAAGACAAAAGTTTACACGATTTTATTCAGTGAGGAAGAAGTATTAAAAAGCACAATATGCCATGTCTAGCCTGCTTGTAATTCCCAACAGCTCACTTGGTTGCTAAGTAACGTGGCTGGGCTTGGCAGGCGTTGCTAGGCAATGGGGCAGTGCCCACAGATTGTGACTTAATAATTGTGAGGTTTTGGAAATGGCTTGT
Source organism: Girardinus metallicus (assembly GCA_903067095.1). Classification (NCBI taxonomy): domain Eukaryota; kingdom Metazoa; phylum Chordata; class Actinopteri; order Cyprinodontiformes; family Poeciliidae; genus Girardinus; species Girardinus metallicus. The sequence goes on along the minus strand of CAEGAE010006079.1, from coordinate 44,951 downwards.
TTTCCAGACATGAAAACAATAACATCTTGCTAAAAAGTGGCTGGGTGATTATTACTATTTTATTTTATTTTATTTTTTTTAAATGTGCTTACTGTTTTTAGAAAAATAGATATAACATGTTTTTCTCTAAACATATACCTATAAAACGTAAAATAAGAGAAACTGATCATGTTAAGTGGTCTCTTAATTTTTTTCCAGAGCTGTATATTGAATTATAAAAGAGATTTTTCTGGACTGGTGGTGGTTTGGACTCAGGCTTTGATTTTCTCCCTTTTTTGGCCTGTTACCTCTTCAAGAGTTCTCTAAAGTAACATTTATCTGAAAGGTGCATTTGCTGAGATAAGGGATGTGTAGAAAAACATCCCTCTACAATTCGTATGATCTCAGTCATCATCCTGACTCATATTTCTTGAATCTGCATACTTTCAGACATAATTATTCCTTGTAAACAAAATGTATATTATAAAAGGATGACCTCAACTTTACAACATGGTGTTGCTGTTCTGTAATGTCTGTTTCATCGGCCTCTAAAGTCAGTATCACCCTTATTGTTTTTCTTTGCTAATGAGAGCAGTACAGTGACTTCCATTGATTCCCATAGCCTTCACATCAACTTGAGTCAGAAAACACTGTTTGCACATGCAAATTTACGAGTCAGGTGATTAATTATCTTAAAAGATTTAGGTTCAGATGATAAATAAAACATGAGCTGAGCCACCTCTGGTCTTGTTGGATGAAAGCCTGGCTCATAAACTTTTAGGACGGAGAAAATCCGGCTGGATGTTGGTCCTTTAGGACAATGTCCCTCTTTACAATGTCAATACCAATTTTGCTCTTGTGGAAGATTGTTACACAGCTTGAGATTCAGCTGATGTTTTTTTTTAGTCCTCTGCTGAGACAGTTTATTATTTGACCCTGAATAATGTACTCACTGTGAAAATAAGAGCTCCTTCTTGTACTGTCTTCCCTGCAGAAATCGGTAAAGTTTGTTGCAACAGTTTTAGAAAATTAACCTGCTATCTTAAACACATTCTACTGGATTGTAGATTAGATTATGTAACAGGATGGGGTGAAATTATTGAATCATTTCTAGTTGTTTTAGCTATAGTGTGTGGAATGTAAAAGTAGAAACCTCTTTCTAGTCTTTTAATAAGATTTACATTTTATGTTGATTCTAAATTTAAGCAGAAAAAATTAAGTCAGATTTATAGCTTGTTCAGCAAGTTTGTATAAATATTACCAGCTCTCTGCTGAAAACATGCAGCTAATGCAGCACTGCTAGTTGACAAGATGAGGTGTGAACAGAATTTGTTCTTCGGAGGCAAAAGAAATCCCTATTATTATATATTTTTAGTAGGTTTACTTTATTTTTATGCCACATTTTGTACCTCTGCTTGAGTGCTTGACAGCAGGAAGCTTTGAACTTCAGCAAAAAAAAAAAAAAAAGAGGAGGAAGTTGAATCTAAAATGTTTCTGTTTCTTCATGAATATACTAATCCTCATCGAGGATTTGGGAGGAAGAGAAGACTTTTGAAGTGAGGGTTTCTTGAGTGAATTGGATTTAACTGAAAAGTATAATTGAAAATTGGTTATTCTCCCTTGAATGGATTTTTTAGACACAGTTATTGTCCAAAGTCATCTTGCAGTAGTTTTTATCATGCTATTGTGCAGATGTATTTTGTTTAACTTCACATTTTGTCCTGTTACCACCAGAAACTTCAATGCATTTTTTTATTTTGCAGAATAGATTAACACTAGGCTTGTGCATCACTGTAAAGTTTTCTTCTTTGAATTAATTTTCTTTTCTTTTACTGTTGCAAACCTAAAATTGAGAGAAAATATACATCGTGAAAACTGCTATCACGAGTACTAGAAGGGTCTCTGACCTCACTTTTCCATTTTCTTGACCTCAAAAACGTATATTTGACATTTGTTGGATGATGGTGACGGTGAAAGTGGGAAAAATAAATTGTATTAAACAGATGAGTTATATTTTCTGCATTCAGTCTATCCGGCTTTGTAAATCTACATCAAAAAAAAAGAAGCTGGAGGGGCAGCAGGAATAACAAGATACCAACATCCACTGTCAGCTTTGATGAAAATGAATTTCTTTTGCAGGAGGGGATAGAAAGAGAAAGTGAGAATCAAGGCTGAAACACAAAGAAAGGAAATAATAAAATGATGTTGGAATAGCGAAGAGACAAAAAGCTCAAACTCGCATAGACTGATGGATACTATGTTAGCAGTACGACTGAAAGGCTGCTGTGAGTAAGCAGCAAATTTCTGCACCGAAAAACCACAGCTCTGACACGGCGCTCACTAAAATAGACTAAAATATGGACCAGAATAGAATTTCAGTTTCTCTTTTCCTCCTCTACATACAAGTGCAACATTCAATACAGACCACTATATTCTTGTCGATCATCTTGTCAATCGGGATCTTTTGCTTTTTTTCTGCTTAAAAACATGCAAAAAAAAAAAGTTTTTCATGCAGCTTTCCTGGTAAAAGTATTTATACTTGTGAACATGAAATGTAGTAGATTTCAGTAAGGGATGAAATGTAAATGACTCTATAAACCATAATTTGTGCAATTGGACGGAATGACAAAGAATAAGAATCAGACACATGAATAATAGAAACTGCAAAAAAGCAAAGAAAGGAAAAGGCTGAATTATATGAATTTAAGAGGCAATCCTGTCCTTACAGTTTATAAAAAGTCTTCATCAAGAAGTGAAAGAAGCTTTTCACTGTAAACCTGTCAAAATCCATCAGTTTTCACAAGATTTGTCGAGATTTATCAGACTAGTTCTTAATTAATGAGCTTTTGAAAATTTGGAATTATTTGATGCAGTTTTTCCCTTAAACAATACACAAAGAATGCACTAAAGAAAATGCTAAAGCACATTTAAAGTTTGGTGCAGAAAATTTGGACAAGCCAGCGGAATACTGAGGAAACCCATAGGTTATCCTTGTTTTTAGAGGAGAAATGGCTCTGCACATCACAATCAAAACACTATACTAAGTGTGAAGCTTGGAGGTGTGGGAGCTGTCTTTTGGGATGCGCTGCCAACAGTCTTCACATAATTTGTGGAAGGATGCATGCAGAAATGTACCGGGTACAAATTTCAAGGTGGAAACCTGAGTGCAGAAGCTTAACAATCATCTCAGAAGTGAGGGAGATGCTCTATTCAGAGATTTACTGTCATCTCACATTCTATCGCGTCTCTCCTTGGTGGCTAAAAACATACAATCACTAACAGCCACAATGCAGCACCGTATATAGTTTTTTAAACTATATACTAACAAAATATAAAGTTTCAGCTGCCAGTTTTTGCTGAGTTGACACAATTGCCCACAACTTGATGTACAGAAATCAGAGAATTAGGTGTAGTACTTGTATTAGCTAACTAGCAAGGACTGTAACATTTGTATTCTTGTTAACTTGCTTAAAATGTTTGGTTAACTAATTGCCCTTTAGCTAACATCGGCATTATTCAACTTCCAAGGTTTATTTTAGGGAAAAAAATTGCACTTTTTTATTTTGCTAGCTCTGACTGATTTGCTGAACATAATTCTGTGTTATATATTGTGTTATATATGCTGCATCACTTCTCAGCAGCATATATAACACAGGTATAACACAGGCATTGGCATTTGTACGGCCATGATAATGACCTTAGGCTGCAAAAACATGTTACCGTACAATATAAATGGATTAAACAGCTGTCGCAGTTGTAAAACGTATAGGGCTTTTATGAAATATGCATGTCCTACACAACAGTCTCATTAGGATTTCTGCATAAAATATCAAACATCCGCAGTAGTATACCAGTGCTTGGTTCTGATGGTTAACTATATAAAACTTGGTAAAAACCTCCCAGTTTTACCCTCTGACGTTTAACTGAGCTGAAGTAAGTTTCTAGTGGTTTGAGGGTTAAATAAAGGCGAGATGATTCTGGGTCAGGGCTTCAGGACTAATTAGGCAGAGAAATGAAGCCTCTCTCTTCTACAGGGAGCAATTTAATCTGATATGCAGATGGTGTTAGAAAGGTGAACAACTTCACTCTTCCCTTTCCTCCTCCTGCTCTCCCAACTCTTCTTTTAATCACACTGGTTGATGCACCATGATTTTTGTGTAATCATGGATGTATAAAGTATTTTTTCCATCTAAACGTGAGGAACATTTGATTTATTTTTTATTTTTTTTTGCACATTCTTAAGTTTAAAATCAGTCCCTGGATGGACTCTCTCTCAAGTTTTATTGTAGCACCAAGATTATCTGACATCAGACATTTGCAGTACTGCATTGCAAATTTTTTTCAGATCCATTGTATCATCTTAGTTCCAGTTCTGCGTTACTGTTTTCATTTACATTACAAGAGGCTACTTACATGAAAATGGCCTGCAGATGATTGTAAATGAGAAAAGTTTTACCTTAAAATTCACATTTTCCCCTGTCAGCGTACATACGCTCAGAGATTATATTAGGTTGAGGAGATTCAGCGCTGTCGACAAGAGCCAAGAGTGTTGACTCGAATTTTTTCCTGCATAAATTCAAACCTGTCATCCAGCATCTGCTCACAAACACTGCTTGGGCCTGTGTGTGTATCTGTGTGCACGTGTCATAAGGAAAGAAAATGAGATGCAGTGAATTTGTGTATGCAGCTTAATGTCTGCGTGGGTGTACAGGCGTGTGTGACTTCCGGCATGTTGGGCCTTCATTTTTATTATTTGTGATTTTTCAGCAACAATAGCAGCTGTTGAACTGAGAGCCTGTTTACTTATCAGCTTGTTTGCACACACACCCTCCCCATATTTTTCTATGGGCCATTCTGAATGGGCTGCAGGCTTTGGATGCTGACCTTCGCTGAAGTATTCAAAGTTTTGATAAATTTCAAAAGCGTTTGTGTGTATAAGCAACTGAATTTTTCACTGACTTTTTTGTTTTATCAAAGAAGTACTTAGGAAGCCTTTAAGATAAAATGACAAGTGACTTTAGATAAGAAAAATAATAAAATTTGACTTTATATAGTTAAGCTATTATAAAAGCTTTCAGTTTCTTATTGAGCAAGTTTCATAGAACAAAATGTAGGAACAGAGTACATCTCTATATCCTTGAAATACCAGCTGCATTTTGAATTAGCTACAGGTGACCAATGAAGTTTAGGCAAGTAAACAAAATTGCAATCATGATTTAGGTTTACCAGCTTTTTCTTCATCCATCCAAACCAATAAGTCACCAGTTAAAAGGTGGCCACAAATGTTGAATGATGTGCTTTATTTGCACAAATAATAAATCAAGGATTCCAAGAACTTAGGGGATGAATCTAAAGCGAAACTAATAACCTAAGCAATGGGCGATATCCCTAAAAAAAACGATATGACAGAATCAAATAAGTCACAAATAAAATGGGGGCCAAGAACTCAAACATGAAATACTCCATCCTTAAGATTTACCAGAAATCACTGGAAGTTCTGTTTTTAAGAAATACTTAGGAATAATGCGATTAATGTGATACACTAATTTTACCTAATATGCTAACTCTGAATGATGTGTAGTATCAAATGTTGATCTACCAGATTTTCAACATTTTTTTCAATATTAGAAAGCTTAGCTAAAAGGATAAATCTCTTAATAGTTGAGGAATCTGTAGTATGTAAGAGCTCAAACAGCAGTTTTACATTTTCCTCTGACTTGTCTCCAGCTCAGTGAGTAGTTTTTTTCTGTAAACTTTATTCAATGACAATGACTGAAACTACAGCAAAATGTTTAAGGGACGTGATGGAGTTTTCATATGGTCTAAAAGTTTGGAAAGAAGACGGTATAAGTTGGGGTAAATATTTTTAGGACTGCAAATAGAGGAAGCAGCATGACAGATACATGGTTAGAGAAAAAGTTTAGAGAAGTCTTTAAATTTCTAAGGTGACGTGAAAGCAGTCCTAACTGTCTGCTGCTAAATGAGCTTTCTTGGTCAAACAGACCTGATGTTTCACTGAGATTAATTTTATCCAATTTGCGTCTTGACGCATACAGAACAGAGATTATTCAAGTTTTAATACTATTATCGACATCCCTAAACATCTGACATCAAACATACACATGCACAGCCATGCTGATTTTAAAGAAGAGTCTGTTTTTAAATTTCCTTTAAATAAAAAAAGGGACGGTACACACTTTTTTAGTCATTCAGAAACTGCATTTTACTTGCAGATTCGATCCTCAGACAAGAAACTTGATGCACTCTAACTTTCTAACTTTTCTTGTTCTCAGTAATTTTGGTTTTTCACAACTTAACTAGTGTGAAAATGACAAATTTTAAGTTTCTTACCCATGCTCCCATAGAACAAATAGTTCCCCCCGTGGTATCTTCTCCTCTTAGAAAAAAAAAAGTGTTGATTAAAATGTGACATGATGCATTTCTAATCAATAGTCTCTCTCAAATCTGATCAATAGCCGGCTAGTTGGGAGAGAGAAAATATTGGCAGGACAAACATCATAGGAGTGAAAAAGGTCACTTGTCAGGAAAGAACAAATTCGGCTGGATTTATCTCAAGCACACAAACAAAAAGTGGACTTTGTTTATCTCAGAGATCACCTATCGCACTTTTCCCACGAGGACTGCCCTTTCTGCACTCCCTAACTGATTGCAGCTCTTTGCCTGTTGTCGCTGTCCCCATCTGGAAAAGAACCAAAGGCCAAAACAACTTCAGTGATTTCACTGATGTGCTTTTGGTTTTAAAAATTGTACCACCTGCCAACTGTCAAATCTTTCCTTCACGGGCCTGACACTTCGATTACCCAATCTAGCTTTTGTGTGGCCCATCATCCTCTTGAATCACTCACTGTGAGCCTCACAAGAAAAGCCAACTCTCGCGTCACTTATAACAAAGATGTCACTGTAAGAAATTTTTTCCCTCTGTACAACAGCTCTTGCAATGAATATATTGACGAAATAAAAAAAAAAGAAAAAAGATTTGATTGTTATTGCATTGACAAAATCAAATAAATTAAATCTGATTCACAGCTGAAACTAAAGTTTACATACATTGAATAAAAAGACGCAAACAAAGCATTTCCTTCACAGTCTGAAGTTAAGTCAGATTGTACTTCAACAATAATGAAAGAACGAGACTTATTAGATTTATTAAATATCTTCACATTCAGAAATTTACATTTTTGGTTTCAACTGTCCATAAGTGAAACAAAGTTTGTGAATATAAACCAATCAATCTGAAGTTCGCAACCTACTTCCCCAACATAATTTTTTATATTGTAAGACCAGATAAACATCAAATTTATGAAATATAAACGATGCATAGTCTGAAATGCAAGAGCAATATTCCTTGTCTGGAGGTTAGGATTAATACATTTTTGTTGCCTTTTTCTTGTATGAATGACAGATGAATAACAAAGATTACATTTTCTACACATTTGTAATATGAGCAATCAATTTTCCACAAATTAGTCCAGCGAACGCTCATGCTGTTAGTGATTTACACACTTTTAAACACATTTCAGTTTGATGTAGTGCCGCTCTTTACATTAATCGGAAAACAATTTGTTAATGGGAAATTCAGTCCTGATTTATTTTAGACCTTTTGAGTTTGAGCCTCTTTTCTCTACCATAAATTCCAGTCATGCCTTGTAACTGCAATCCATGGCATATTTATTAGGCAGTTTCATATATCAAAGCTGTTGACTGGAGAACAAGGGCATGAATCATGGTTCACTGATTACCAGCAAAGCTCTGCCATCGACTTTGTGTTCGAGCAAATAATCCAGCTATATACTACTATTTTGACCACCAGATAATGTCTGTTTATTGTAAAAATTTAAACAGGTTTACACAAGTGAAAGAAATGTTTTCTCAGTTGTCAAACTGTAAATACTTCAAGCGAAGATCAGTGCAAAGCGAAAACTGAGCTGAAAAGGAATGTGTGTGTGTGCGTGTGTGAAGTGCTGATGGGTAACACTGCATGAGAAAATGTTCATTTATGGCTGGTTTGAGGTTTACATCCTTCTTGTCACTTAGTGGATGAATAAGCACATGTATTCACAGCACAGCTGGCTGCAGATTTCTGAGAAGAGCACTTTGCAACAGAGCAGGTAGAAAATGGCAGGCTAATCAGATCAAGGTGATGGGAAGAGGCTAATTAGGACGAGCTGAAATAGCAAATTTCACTACGACAAGGTGATTACTCATCACTTTTACATTTTCCTTTTTTCTTACGTTTTTGTGAGAATTATTGGTGCAATTTGGGTAATGCATTCCTGAAATGAATATCTTTGTGAGTAGGCTTTTTACCAAGAGAAATTGCATTCAAATGACAGGTAATCCATGCACTCTAGTGATAAACAACGTTTTGAATTGGAGTTTTGAAATTGTTGTAATGACAGAAATAAGTTGACACAGTGCAGTTTTTTTTAAGGAAAGCTGTGGTGGCATTTAAAGTAGACAAGTCAAATGAGAAATGTGGTAATGGCAAATTTGCAGATGATTTTTTTTTTATTATTTTGAGAGAAGTTGAGAATTTCGCTCGATTGATTTATCTTTGGGCAAAGCAATTTAGTGGCATCTTTCTGCCTATCCAAAACTACCCAAAAATCAAGGCTCTTAATTGGGTAAAATGAAACAGTACAGTTTAAACTTTGGTTTTTGAGACATAACCAAAAGAAGCGTTCCTCAAATGGAATAAACTGCATAAAACCCAGAGCATTATTGTCGCCGCCATGTTTCACTGTGGGTTTGGTGTTTCAATAGTGCGACTTTTGAAACACCAAAAAAAAAAGAAAAAAAAAGAAAAAGGCATCCACCGCACTTTCTGTTACGCCACAGCAGTTTTATATTTTGGATGCCAATCACCTTACTTTCTAATTGGCTACATGTCACATTTAACAGGCTCCATGTTTGTTTGTCCTCTGGGAAACATTCCACATGCTCCAACTAGCCAAATAGCCCCAATTTGAGGTTGGAGTGGTCTCTACGTCCTTCCGAGATGACTAGATCAGTCTTTCCATCAATTTTTAAGAAACTACATTTTTCTTCAAAATACCCCTTGTTCTGGTTATTCCCCTTTTATTTTATGACTTTTTATGTTGTGCTGTTTTGTGACATTCTTTTCCTGTCTGACACCTTAATTTCATAAGATCCTTGTGATCATTTGTAACCAATTTAACAAAATTTGTGAAACAAGGCACTTTCAATGTAGTGTGTACTAACCTGATTTTTCTCATATTGTATTTACAGTTTTTATAGATGGATTGAATTGAAAAGATGCCAACAAAAATTTTTGCTTTGATCACAAAGCCTAATTTTTATGCTTTATTCTAAGAAGTGAAGCATATTAGATTCTTGCTGAACAGGATTATCTTTTTTTTAACATTTTGCTCTAAACATTTCAGTGTGAAGTCATCCTTTTATTCTTTTAATTTTGTCCTTATTGGCAAAAAATGTTTGGTTTAAAAACTTTCCCTTTTCATTTAGAAAATGCATTCTGGATTGTGTCATGGACTCCTCACTGTTACGATCTGCAAATCACTCCCTCAGTGAATATTGGTACATCAGCATGCTCCATTCAGGGCAGCTGACTATTTGTAGCAGAATTTGGTGCCAGTAACGAATAAGTGGCAGCAGTCCTTGCCTTGGAGAGAGTGCATTCCCTGGGCCTGCAGAAATAATGACATCCTGAGTCCCTACTGAGTTCCTGTTTCTATCAGGTCTAATCCAAACTAATCCTCAGACTACACACCCTGCAGCAATCCTTCAGTTTTCAGGTTCACTCGGTTCTGATATGAACCAAGAATTTAATTCACAGAATTTTCTGACTCTGATCAAAAGCAATAATTTTACATTTTCAGTAAATCAAAATGGAATCAGTTAATTCTTACGCTGTCTTTGATTAAAGACGAAACCTAGTACGCTTTTGATCTACCACTAATTGGCTAGTTTCAGGACATTTATGCATGCCATTGTTAGTTTACATCTGAGCAAGGAGGCACCGGAGCTGGCAAAGAGAAACGACTTTACAACTAGATGCACTTGAATGGATTTGATCCGAAATGCTCTCTGAATTCCTTGTAAGCTCATTCTCTTGTTTACTGCAAAGTGACGGGGCAGACCGATTTGGTTTTGCGAATCTATTGAGGCATCAACGTGTTTGTCATGCTCTGGTTGTGTTGGACAGCAGGTGTCTGAGGAACCCTACCTGGCCTTGCTTCTGTCTGTGCTGGCTTGAGATTGCAACCAGTCTGCAGAGGTTCTTTTGAGTGCGTGTGTGTGTGCAGTGGGTTTGTCAGTGCATCTGAGAATCCTTTTGGTTGTTTTTTAGAATGACATGTATGGTAAAAGCATTCAAAGCAGATGGTTTTAAAATTCAGACTGAACACTAGCTGTACTTCAGCAGACGAAGCAGGGTGTGAAGATTTGATGAAAGCTTTAGATTTTAGAGTTTTGTATAATGGTATATGGAAAGAATACTCTTTCTTACTAATACAATGTCTGGAAAACATAAAACTGAATATTATTGTTAAAGAACATGTATAAATAGTAGAAGTACACCCTAATGGCAGCTGCAGGAACCTCTTCATGAGATTTTGGCAGATGGCCTGAATCTTTTCAAATTAGATGTGAGATCAGATGGCTAACAATACGGCAAGTTCTGCAGTGATATCCTAATGGCCCTATTTAAATCTGACGTGTTCAAGAAGTGTAACACATCAGTCTGTTGCAATAAACAATAAATCAATTGCATGATAAATTAAAATCATAACTGGTAGTTTTGATTGTTTTATCTGTCTGGGCCTAATGAGATTTTTTAAAGGGCAATTTTGTTTATATTTATGGTTTTGGTTGCATTTATTTCTATTTTTTTACTTTTAAAATGTCTTCCAGTTCCAGTGTTAATTGCTCTTTTGAAATTATAGCTTGACCTTTGACAGAGCACTTGCATTATTATGCCATTATCACTATGTTACTTGAAAATGGTCTCAAGATGACAATATTGCTTATTGCAATAATTTCTGGGACAATTTATTGCCCAGTAAACCTTTAACAGCAGATTTCTGATCAGCCTCTTAAGTAAACAGTCTAACTAAATCATCAACCACTGATTTTCTTTTGAAGGCTCAACTTCAGGATTACACTTTAGCAATTTTTGGCAAATATGCGTGACATTTTCTTTATCCGATAGAGAGAATAGACTCAATCTTAACACAGGAACACGACTCTGACACAGCTACAACATTAAATGCAAGACATTGAGAATGTCAAAACTATTTTGGCATCGCTTAGATCTCTAGATCAGATAGGGTTCGGTGCTCGACTTCAGCATATTTGATTTGTTCGGTGTAGGCATTGTAGAAAGAGCAAAGGAATATAGATTTTCACACAGAGGAACTTTTATAGTTCCTGATGATGGATAAAGTGTGGCGGCTTGATGAGATGAATCTGTTTAGCTTTCCTGATCAGCGGTGGGTGTCATCTCTTTGCATGCTAAATGTTTAAAATTTTAATGGTGTATTTAATGTTAAGTTTTGTTTTTCATCAAGCTGTTTGTACATCAACTCAAGCTGTCAGGCTGTTATTTATGTGTGACAAAAATTAAGCGTTAGAATTGTTTTACTGCTTCAATTTCTGCCCATATTTAACTATATTATCTTTTGTGAATGCTTCCACAGCTGCTCGGAATGTCTTCTTTTATTTACATCGGGCATCATAATGTTTTTTATATAAAAAAATAATACACCAGTTTTGAAGCAGTATCAAAGAGCACCGTTTTCCATCTCACTGAAAAATGTCATTTTGACTTTTAAGAAGCTACTATATTTAGTTTCAGTTTATTCGAGTTGCAAATGAGCTTTTATTTGCTGCCAGGGATTAGGAAGGCAACTCACACAAAGGTATTGTGGATGACAAACACAAATCAGTGGCCAGAATCCCAGCAACACAAAATTTTAATTAGAAGCTATAATAAGGAAAAGGCACAAAAGAAAATGTTTTTGAACCTTTTTGTTGTGTGTTGGATTACAGCCTCTTCTGTGTGGGTGTTGCAAGGTTTGCTTTTGTATGCCTGTGTTCTGCATGTGAAATGTATTTATGCAGATGGTGACTAACTGCAAATAATGAACGTCTCAACAGCACGGGATAAGTGAGCATTTTGTTTATCTGGGGTCTGTGGCACCACAATTCTTTGTTGTTTACACAGTAGTCGTTTTTTTTTTGTTTTTTTTGTTTGTTTCGTCCCTCTGAGAAAATCGTTTTATCCCTAATTAATCTCCCAGATATTCACGCCTTAACCGGATTAACATATTGTTTTGTTGGCAGAACAATGATGCAGCCGTTTTCTGGACTGCAATGAGACATAGTACAACCTCCTTACTCGCTTGTCGAATTTGGCAGAAATTACAAAGGACGGCACATCAAAGGGCCCCCAATGCACAATGAACATGCACATACATGTCCTCCCCACATTCAGAATGAATTAGGGAGAAATTGGGCATTAGAAAGGGAGATGGCAGAGTTCTGCAGAGTTAAATTGAATACATTGAAAAAGGTGTTAATATTTGGATTGCTAGTTGAGCTGAGCTGTGAATAAGTACACCTGCAGTCATTATTGTGCTAATGCTGCACAGAGCTGCTTCACCCTCATCTGGTCACACCTGCCTGATGAATTTTATTGTTTTTTTTCTTAGCTGCTAACAAAGCAAAACTAATGAAATTGTACATTATTTTCAAAGCTGTCTCTTACTGTTGCAGAGTTGTCAAAAAACAAAAAAACAAATCCATTACTTTTATTTTGCCTCCAAAGGCCTCCTAAGGACATTTTTCTGGAGTTATTCTTTTACCCCCATAGCTTTATTGTCTACGGTGAACCTTTGGATGAAATTTGAAGGGAAATTGCTAATCACTCTTCATTTATCAATTTTTAAGTAGGGAGAGATTAAGTTTCCAGGCTATTTCCCCAAAGAAATCTAGACTTTACAATTTGAAAGAAGCTGGGCTTTTGTCTTAAATTGTAACCAGTGTGAACTGGTTCCAAATGACCTGTGAAAAAATAAATGGTGTGGTAATATTAATAAGCCTGTTTGTGCTTTCTGTTGACTTGGGTCTCACACATGCACAGTACCCAGAAAATGTTTATATACAGGCAAAGGATGTGCTCAGAGTTGACTCAGGTTTTACATCAGCTTGACCCTTTCGTCCCCATCAGAAATGAGCAAAAATCCATTGCTGTGATAATTTTAAAAAAGCGAATAGTAGATTTCATAGGAGTTTCTGTGCATTGAAAAGTAATTATATACAGTCTTTTGTTTGACATCAATATTCAATTAATATTCAGTTAGCTAATCTGTTTGCAGTATTTCTAGGGATCTATCACATGGTCAGGTCCATCATAAATAGCCACCTAAGGCAGAATAATACAAATGCATGAGGCTTTATGCCTGTGGAGATGAACAAAAATGCTGTACAGAGGAGTTTGCTGAGAAATAATGGGTTTTTCAGTCTGAGAGAGTTGGAGGTGGCAATATGAACCGAGATGGTAGAGGTTGCAGCGCCAAGTGGCAGGTAATGATTAATGAATGTGAACTTTCGACAAGCATGCTCTTCATGGAGCCCAGGGTCCATTAGAGAACTCGGATGGACTTGCAAAAAACATAGATGAAAAAGACAGTCCATATTTATCTGATGGATGACCCAGAAGTAAGACTACGCATTGTTTTTACATTAGTGTCTCCTCTCAATATGCTGTCTCTCATTCTGTCTGCACCGATCAATCAGTGGCTGCATGTCTTCTTGTCTCTGTACTTATAACCCGTAGAAGTCCATTGACACTGCTCTTGCTTTCACTGCCTCCTGACAGATTATTGTACATGCAGTTTCACTTGGTTCTCCTTTCTGACATAAGACCTCAAAATGTCAAACAGTTGTCAAAGCTGAAGATGTCGATAACTACCCCCAGGACATTATTAATCTAGCAAGTTTAAATACATGCAGCCTTCTGTTAGTCAAGTAATATTAGAACTTCTTGTTCTAATTTCGACTTTATTCTCAAAATATTATGACCTGTATTTGGGCTGTTGTAAATGATTAATTTAGTAATCGAGTATTCTATTGATTATTCTGATTAATAGAGTAATCAAATAAAAAAAATTGGTAACATTTTTATTTGAAAAGTGTACCTAACAAAATGAATGTCTAATACTCCGGATTTAGTTTACGTATTCATCAATGTAATAGATGAACTCTCACTTTGCCCAGGCATTTATGACTCTTGTGTCCAGGTGAATGACTGGACTGAACTTGAAAATCAGACGTTATGCTGCTATCACTTAGCATTCGTCAACAACTCGTAGGTGGAAGTGAGAGAGTGTTGCGCAACACAAATAATCACCCAGACAGAAAACATGGTGCGCTAAATAAAACATAATTTAACAAAGCTTTGAGACAGATAATTTGCCTCAAGGAATTTTAATAATTGAGGTACTCAAATCATTTGAGGAAACGTTACAGCCCTACTTATGTTATTCCAACTTTATTCTCATAATAATATGACTTTATTCTCGTACGACTGGGTTCTTCTTACCACACCTGCCAAAAGACCAGATTTGTGGAGTACGTGGCTAATAGTTTTCAATAAATAGATTCTTCCAGCTGAGTTGTGGATCTCTGCAGCTGTTTCTCTGATTAAAACTCTTCTTGTCCTGCCTGTCGCTTTAGGTGGACGTGCATGTCTGGGTAGATTTGCAGTTCTCACATACTCTCTTAAATCTTCCTGTCCCATACTCTACATTATCAAACGAGCTGACAACTGAGCAGTGCTGCCCTAGATGTCCAAATCTTTGGATGTTGTTTTACAACATAACCCTGCTTTGAGCTTCTACTCAACCTTCTCCCAGACCTTTCTGCTGTATTCCTTGGTCTTTACGATGTTGTTCGCTCAGTAATCATCTCAAACTCTGAGGGTTTCACAGAAATGTACTTCAACTCAAATTGGTTGCACTGGGTATCATTTTGTGGTTCTGTACTGCTCCATTTAATAGCTTTCGTTCAGTTTAGTGATCTAATCTTTCAATAATAAGTATCTGATTTAACCTAGATTATTTAGAAAATGTGTATGTATTTAAATTTTTAAATGTCACAGATGAAATATTTGACTCTCCTGGCCAGTGTCGACGTCTTGTTAGACAAGTCTCTTTATTCTTTCAAAATCTGTTCTGAGCTCCCTGAACAGAATTGGAGCAGGCTACATTTGTCAATGAAATGATTCATTATTTAGGTCTTAGTATTGCAAAGTCTGTTTGATATTTTTATTCTTCAGCAAAGTTAATTCAGTGTATGAGTTGATGTCCTCATTCGGGTTCCAGCTCATCTTTTTTTTTGCGTTGCTCTCTTCTCCCTCACTCTTCACAATAAACTGCATATTGTACAGTGTGAATTCAGTGTTGACAGATGTAATACTTTCGCAAAAAAAAGAAGTAGGCCATCCTATGACTGAGCTCCACTTGGAAACTCAGAAGCTATTGGGGTTAAAAATCTCCAGTTTGATCTTAAGCTTGACCAGTCTATCAGGGAGACTGCTCAATTCAAAAAGATGAAAAATGCATGATCAGTAATGAAAGGTATCTATAAAAGGTATGTGGAACATTTCACCCTTATCAATGCCACATGCTTTAGCAAAGTGGGGCGTCTTATTATAAAACGCAGTGGCTGCTGTTTGTAACTTCTTCACAGCTATAGATGACCCTGAAGTCTATGCTAAACAAAAGGCAATGAAAGCAGGGCAAGGCTGATAAATTTCCTGCAGAAGCAGCCTGTCAACCTAGAGCTTCAGTGGGAGTGGGAAATCCTGTAACGAGTCTCAAATGTGGCGGCGTGATGAGGTGGATGTGACACTGCATCTTGTTACTGAAGTTGAAGGAAAAGGGGACTTCAATATTACACTCAGTTCTGTCAAAACACACGAGGAAAAGTGGAAATATTACATCTGTCTCTTTATTCTTACAGCAGTTTAAGGAAACGTAAATGTTTCATTATGAGCTAAAGTCTCTCACTAAAGAGCAATCATTAAAGACATGAATAATGTGTGAGCTAAGAGTAGTAGCTGAAAGATTATTAGACTTTTATTAACATGAGACTTAAGAAAAAAAGGTTCACTGCTACAGAACAGCTGAAAACAAATCAAGAGAGTTTTTAATTAGCTTCTTCAAAAGTAGTGTCTCTGAAAAATAGCCAGAAAGTTGTTGTAGTATATTCCTTGCTGATGAAAATGTTGCAATATTATCTATTAGGCATTAGAATAACAAATTCCTTTACCACTAAGTCTTCAACACACAAGTGCTCACGTAATTTTCTGTTTCAGTTTTTTGTACACTTAATTGTTTTAGGCTAACCCAGCTTCTAGTGATATTTTACTTTAAGGACAAAAGCTATCCAATCCAATCTGACCTTATGTAAAGATATATTAACCCCTTCTTATAACTTGTATTTCACTAGCCAAACAAAGTGTTATTTCAGCCAGATCTGTAAAATCAAAAAAGCTACTTAAATAGAAACTAATGTCTTCAGAACGAGGTATGATGTGATGCTTTTTTTTAACCCCTCAATCCGATAACCTACGTTGTCCGATAAAGAATAAATGTTGACCTACATCAACCTGGAAAGGATTAAAAAGCAGTTTTTTCTAATTGTAAAATCTGTGAAAAACGTTTCTAAAAACAGTGTCTAGTCAACAAAATAATAGTTTACCAACAGACACAGGATTTCTTGTCACTTCTACATGCAGACATACTGTAAATCAATAGTCACTTTGTGTGAAAGATGAAGACAACTGACAATTCTCCCAGCCACATTTATTTAAATATAATTTAAAATAGCAAATGTAGATTGTAGTTGGCTTATCACTGAAAGCTAAACAGTGCTTTCCCTTGATTGTTTTATGAGCTCACACCCAATTACTTTTTAAGCGTCTTGCACCATCTCTGCTTCAGTCTGCAACACACTCAGCACCCATTGCCTTGTTTTCTCTCGTACTCTGTTGGTAGATAAACACTCAGGCAGAAATTGGGGCCCGCCTTCTTTAACTGAGCAGCAGAAGGTCACATGTTTAATGATTTCATTTTGCTTCTCTCCTGCTATTTCATGTAGAATTGGTATGCTGACCTTCTTTTGAGCCTTTTTTGAAGGTTGAAAAAATATACATGAGAATAGGAGAAAATATCTATTTACAGTTGTGTTCAAAATAGGAGTTTAAATTATGAGTGGAGCTCCAGATTCTTGAAATAGCTGTAATTTTCTATATGAATAAACACACTGGCAACACTGCATGTTTTGTTCCAGACTGGCATTAATAAAAATGGATTCAAATGACTCTGTAAAGCATTAGAGAAAAAAAAAACAACAAACAAATAAATGTGTGAAGATTTGCTTCCCATTGAACCACCACACTAGTTGTGTAACTACTGTCTGGCACATGTAAATGGGTATTCCTGCAGAGGTGATTGGACTACATTCCACAATGCTTCTATATTTCTTAGGTTTCCCTTTAGAAACAGCATGTTGGATGTCTGCCCACCAGTGTTATATCTTAAGACCTGTGTGTTGGGTTTACAGCTCTAAAATGTTTTAGTCTGGAACCAAAATAAAGTTCATTTACTGGTGTGACTGGGTTCATTATCTTATTGATACCATTTAAAGGGCGTTTCATCTGTTGCATGTCATAACATTGTCTCTTTAGCTATTTTGTTCAAAATAATGCATTATTCCTAGCATGAGAAAAATATCAGACACCATAGTATGAGAAACATTTGCTCTTACTCTTCCACTCATCATTCTATAAAAGGTAACAGTTTGTCTTTATGGCCCTCAGTGTTGGCCATTTTGGTTCTTCTTCGGTCCATTTGACTGGCAGTTTCCTCCAAGATGTTTTTGTTTCCATTTCAGAGCAGTGGAGATAATTTTACCTGAGCAGTCCAATCATTTTTGCACAATCACTTTAAAGCACGCTGCTCCTCGGAACCATATCTGGAATCACCCAGCTAGTTAACACTTGGAGGTATGAACTGTAACCAGCTTGCACATTTGTTGCCTTCATATTTGGAAAAAGAAACAGTTTGAATGTGAATGAATCAACTCAGATTGAACTGCACACAATATTGAACACATCCCTTTCAATTAATTATTCAATCACAAAAAATCATCTGCTTGGATGATTTACACTGTTTCTAGTGTAAATTACATTTGGACTGCTTATTGCTTAGCTGCATTGTTGCCTTTCTGTTATTTCAGTTGGCTGAAGTCAGGTCTGAAAATGACATGAAATTTTTGATGAAATTAATTCACCAATACATAAAGCAATTTTCTTTGCAAGTTTTGGCTTTCCATGCTCTATTTAACTAATCATTCTTTTTTTTTTTAAAAAAAACAAAACATTGCACTAGAGTGAGTTTTTAAGCAAAGATGGAAAAATATAACTTCAATAGCTTAAAAAGGCTGTATACAGAAAATGATGCAAGAAAAGCAAGGGTGTGCTGATCTCTTATTATAATGGCAGCAAGATTTATCCAATACAACTTAAGTGTTTTTGTCCCCCTCTGGTTATTGGCATATAAATGAAATGATCTGACAGGGTTTAATTACAGGCAAAAAGTAAATACTATGTAGTGGCTCTTTATATAAGAGTTCAGATGACAGCAATGCAGTGTGACAATTCCCTTGTTGCCATCACAAAAGCTAATTTAGCTGTCGTTTTTTTCTGTTTCTACATGAAGACTATGTGCATTGCATCTCAGCAAGTGTTTAAAAACAGTTTAAAGGTTTGTAGCAACAAACTTGCTGGAAAGGGCATATCTGTGCAGAATATTTTAAATAAATGTGAAAGTAATGTAGTCTAACCCAGATATGCTTCTGTAATGGCCTGCACAGCAAAGAGAAAAGGCTATTACAGAGATGTGTTTGTGTTGATGGGGAGAGATGACTGTAATGTGCATCCAGAGCAGGAGTAATATGATCAGCAGAGTGACGGTGCGATTAGTGAGTCAGCCAACATGAGCAGCTGATGTGCCATCAGCTGCTGGCAATCACGAGTTCAAGGATCTGCTTGACATTCTGAGTGGGCACTAGGAAATAGGTGACTTCCATTACTTTAGATGTATATTGGGAAAACAAGACAACTACCCATTTTAAATGTTCCCTACTTATTTGTGGTGCCATAATGCCTGTATAAAATGGGATTGCAACCCTTACAACTCAATTTTGTTGGTGGTATAAATTGTATATAGTTTTTTATTAACATTTGACTTGTCTACAAGAACAAACCTGAATGTTTTGTCTACTATACACCAACACAAAGTAGAATATTTTTGCAGGCGTGCTTTTAATGTTTTCTTTTTTTTCATCTGTAAAGTTTGACATGCGTTTTCAATAATCCTCCTCAATATTTCTATGTCTTTTTATTATTTTTTTTATGTTACATTTTGTGAAATGTAGTTTTGCTGAAGTTGTCTAGAGCTATTTTTTCCAAACAACACTATGACAGACTAGCAGTAGGTCTTGGATAGCATCTCAACCCAAGCAAAAATAACTGACAGGAATAAAAAATAAAACTGTGATTCAGATAAATCTGTCAGGATAATGGGCACCAGGGGCCACTTTCTTTACCTTGCATACATACACATTCTGAGAAGTGATGATAGAGGAGCTGTTAACGTATTTCAGATAAGTATGGATTTATGAATCTCTGCCTACTTTTCTCCCATATCAATAGAGCCTATTACGTTGCTGACATTAAGTCATTCATCAAAGTTTCCTGGCCTGTCAGTCTGATGTATTACGGTAAGGCATAATGCTGTTCAGGTCTATGAACCTTAATTATTTTTGAAAATGTCTTCCTGATTTTAGGCTTCAAGCTCACTTGCTGTTGTTTCTCCATAAGGAAGGACTTTCAATGTCTTTAGCTCTCGTCCAATCCATGTTTCCTGTTGGTCTTCATACGAGGCCCTGCTGTACTAAATGCTCTACTATTTTGTGAGTAAGTAGGTGGGAAGTTACTTGCAAATTTCTTCTTCATGAGTTGGTATTCCGAGTTGAGCTTTATCTTTTCTAACTCCAATAATTAGGTCCTTTGACTTTTCTTCGGTTAGTACAGATGAAGTGTGCAAAGAAATAATCCAATGAAGGACTTCCAATGAAAAGGTGACTTGAAGTCGAAAGATCCCTAAAATAATCTAAGTCCCCTTTCAGCTCTACATTTACTGAAATGCATTATCAGATGGACTTAAGCTTGCTGCTGTTAATATTAAATAAGGTTGAAGTGATGCTGGGATTCAGATGGTGAGACTAAGACACAAGGCCCTGAAAGCTGGTAATCAATATCCATCAGTTGGTAAACGGCTGAGAACAAAGTAGAGAGCCGACAGACTTGCGCTGATCAAAGGTGGCTCATAATGTAGATCTTTTAGTTTTAGTGAAGCTTTATTTAATCAAAAAATGGGAAACGTTAGAAAAAAAATAATTTACCAAGGTGAAAAGTTTGTAGTCCAAAGTTTGTACTCCTAACAATAGTTTTCTTATTTTTCCACCTCTTTGATTTTAAATAGAAAGCTTTACAGATTATTGTCAGGTCATGAAGATGGACACCTGAAACTTTCCTCGTATTGAACGATTTTTATTAGCAAATTAGAGTCCTGCTATAACCTATTTAAAACAGGTTGTTGTAAATTTTATTTAAAGTAGTAGTACGTTAGGACCACACACATCCTCTGACTTTCACCTGGCAGCGAACTTGGGCAGAATCATTTGTTAAACTTTTCAAAATACAGGAAAGCACAATCAACTTCCTGTTGTTCAGAATTATGTGCTCTTTATTGCAGCTGCGAATCTTTCAACATCCTGTTTTTTCCAGCAATGTGAAGATGTTACAAAATGCAATTTTCTGTCATTACACAACACTTATCTCTTCTTGCAAGCAATGGCTAAGCAGAAAGTTTTGAAACTTGTCTCAATTCTTTTGCAGTAGATTGACAAGTTTCATATTTATAATATCTGTTTTTCTAAAAGGAAATAGAGAAGACTTGAGATTTCTTTTTAGCTGAGTGCAACTTTTTATTTCCGTAGAAAATTATTTTCCCACCTGGAGTCAGGAGTGACTGGTACTATGTCTTTTAAATAGTAGCAGGTGTACCTACAGAGCAACCAAATGCTGACATATGGTCAATGTGAAAGCGTTTTTGTTTTCTGCTTAGTTAAGTTCATAACTGAATCAAGTGTCTGGAAATATCTCAGCAGGAGCCTCAGAGTCGGTTAAAATTTTATAAATGAAAATGAAAAAAGATGGTGAGATACTTCTTAACATTGCAACATTTATCAGGATGCAAAAGATAAGAGCTATTTGACTGGTTCATTTGTGCACCATCCTTTGAGGACACAGGGGATATTAATCTGAAAGAGGATGAACTTGGTGCATCCTGCTTTAGTTGAACAATATTTCTTTGTCTCTCATTCGTTTGTGTATTTGGGTCCCTTTACTGAGTCCTTAAACTCTTCGAGCCTCCGGGTTCACAGGGAGTGTTAAAGTGTTCTTTTAACTGTATCTTCACTTGTTAGTGTTTAGGCTTATACCACATGTTTCCTGGCTCCACGGCACAAAAACAACAAATCTTTAAAATGATGAATTATGTATGGATTTTTGGTCCTCAGAGATGATGCTCCTTGCTGAAATGCAAGGTTGATTACTAGTGGAGCCGCCAGCAGGCTATAAAGGTTTGCAGTGATTTTATTTAGAGTTGTCATGGAAAATTGTTAGTCAGTGCACAGGTGAATGTTCGGCTCAGAGTGTTGAACTCATTTCAAGGTGGTTTGCCTTGTTGAAGCTGTCACTGCAGAACGGTTAGTTTCAATTTAGTTTTAAATTTATGCATAAATTAGATTTATTCATAAAACAACCTGCATGTATCACAATTTTGTCATAAATGCACTGGGTAAGCCCTTTTTATTGTGTGGATTTGGAAAGATGAATCCAGATTGGATTCATCTTCCAAGACTTAAAACTTGAAAGCCTAAAATATTATTAATGTTTCAGAAGGTTTGAATGTGAGAAATAAGACCTTCTCCCTGTCAAAATGATAGAAATACCGTAACAAATTTGGGTTTTCTTGCTGCAAACCATGCAGGGGGCAGAGTAAACATGTTTAAAAAAGGGCTCTGGTCAGAAAAGACAAAGTAAACTTTTTAATAAAATTCTGCACATCATCCTTAACCCATTCCCTGCTGTCAAATATGGTGGTAGCAGCATCATGCTGTGGGGATTTTATGTGACAGAAACAGGGAAGCTGCTCAGTTGAGATGGATGGAGCTAAGATTATTAAAAAAAAAAGGTTTCAGGAAGGAAAAGACGACATGATCAAACTTTAACAGTAAACTTTAGTTTACTGTTATTTTTGTTTTTTAATTATATTGCATTACTTGTTCAAATGACATAGTTGAGATGAATCAATATACATTAAGAATTACTTTGGAATCTGACTCCAAAGTAAAGTAAAGTAACTGGGCCATTTCTAAAATCATAAACATGCCTCTTGAACCCTGCTGTTAAGATTTTCTGTCCAGTTTAACTGAACCAGATTTTTTGCAAAGGGGCCTGTATAAAAACCTCACATCAAAATAACAAATTGTTGTAACAAATTGTCACAATTACAGCTAAAACGTTTTCAGATTTTGACTTGAAGAAACTTTGTAAATTTTAAAGTTTCATTTTACTTTT
Organism: Girardinus metallicus; assembly: GCA_903067095.1. NCBI lineage: Eukaryota > Metazoa > Chordata > Actinopteri > Cyprinodontiformes > Poeciliidae > Girardinus > Girardinus metallicus. The sequence continues at coordinate 22,195 of CAEGAE010006079.1, read as the reverse complement.
CTGAAAAACTCCAATATGAATATGTTTGAAAAGTTTTAGATTTTTGAGCTCTGAAGAGAGAGGCATGTTTATCATCTCTAAGAATGTGAGGCTTGATGGGTTTTCTGGGAAGATGATGTAGCCTTTCTAAATTTGGATTTTCATAAATCGATGTTAAATTAACTCATCGTGACAGATGAAACAACCATAATGTAATATTACACTGCACAACATGCGCACAAAGGAAAACCATGTTTATATTGGAGTCCAATTGTGTGTTTGCATGTGAAAGGTTTCTCTTTTTCCTGTGGCATTGGTGGTTAATGGAGCTGTCATTTCCTCTCTAGACCAGCTTGAATGCTTTCCTGTAATGAGGCTGTCAATTTCCTTCTTGCCGACCAGAACGTTGCCCTCCCATCCGGCTCCGAGCCTCATGGGTCACTGCTGCAGCAATGTCGCTTAGACTCCTAATGAGAAGGTCGCAGTCATTGTGCTGATGCCGTTTGGGAACCACAGGCTTGTTTCCAAACTCAAGCTCATATTAAAGCCATGCTTCAAAGCTATCGTCACAGTTGAACTCATTCCTGCGCCTCAGAAAGCTAGTTTTTTTTTTTTGTTTTTAGATAAAATTCTGGTTATAAGAGTAGCAGAAAGGGAAAACACAGTAAATTATTGGCTGGGTTAATTAACCGAAAAGCAGAAGATGAGGCTTATTACATAAAAGTGGATTTGGTTGAGCAAATGGCCAAGGGTTTAAAGTTAAGTGACCTATGTAGATAAAACTTAGAGATGGACTCTGATTCTCATGTAGGGTGTAAATAATACATCTCTACAGTTTATTTGGAAATGAACATTTTTAGCAAACCGTGCTTTGCAGACTTCTGTCCTCTACAGCTATGTTTAAATCTCACCCCAAAATATTAATTTGAGTATGAACACTTTTGATTTGAGAGGTGGAACACGGCAGCTAGAACACATTTTCGAATGTTTACATAAGTCCGATGACTTTCTTTCTGGTTAGATCCTCAAATTGTTAAAATTTGGAGATGTTGCTTCCTCAAAAAAGGGCCTTTACAATACCGGATTCTGCACACATGCACACCACCCTAAATCAGGACATTTACTCTGTACAATAAACTAGAAAAATACGTGAAAATGTAAATTTGCTTTAGATTTTAAATACTTTTACAGACCTCCAGAACAAAAGTATCAGTATTCAAGTATTACCCTTCAAGATTTACATCTGAGGTTTAAAGGAGTGACTAGAGGGCTAATGTTGAATGAGCAAAAATAATTACGTTTCTATGATTGCCTTTCTGCAGGACTTGCCACCTTTTCCACCTCTTTACTAAGACGTACTTAACCACAGGCGGTGATTCACTGAAGGCAGCTTTGCCCTCCAGGCATTTTTGAAGAAATCTAATTTGTGTTGGAAATTGTATAAATGTATTGCTTCCGAAAGGAATAACAAATCTGAGTTGCTTAATTTCAGTATTTAACATTTAATTACTGTTGTGGTAATGGCTCCATGTGAAACAACAATTTCCTGTTACAGATGTTAAATTGAAATGTTTTTTTTTTTTGCTTAAAATAAGTGAATAAGACCTCATAATTTTTTTTGTTATATTTCAAGTTCCTTTCAAATGAAAAACCTTTAATGCTTCAGATTTACTTGTATTTGTTTTGCTTGTGTTTAATAGCTGCAGAGGTTTATTAATGTGAATTGTGAGAACGCTGTGCATATATGTCTCATCTGTGTTTGGTCCTGGTGCTTTACCACTGGCTTCCAGTAGACACAAAATAAACTAAGTAGTTTTCAGCCAGTGTTTCTGACTTTACTGGAATCTTGGGTTAAACACAAATTCAAATGTCGATGCATTTGCATGTTCACAGAAATGCCACTTATGAAGTGGAGACAAGGATTTATAACTTGAGATTTCTCATTTTCACTGTATCAAAGTTGCTTTTTCAGTTATTGAAGAAACTGCAGCTCAAACAGTACAGATGATTCTGAGTACCATATACTGACATGTTTAAGTTTTACAGCTACACTTTCCGCATAGTTTGACAAAATATTTTCTTATAAGATCAGCTGCTACACCGGAAGAAGTAAACAAAAGATTCTTTATTAAAGACCTCTGCAACATTAAGTGTGATACACTCACCCTATCAGTAGGTGAAAGAATCATCTTCATCCTTTAGGTTCACCTGGAAAAATACATTATATTCACTTTTGCTTTTACCATTTTAGTTTGTACAGTGTAACATTGATTCTTACAAAGAAAGTAAAGATGCTGCAAAGTAAAGTTGTCAAATACTGACTTTTTTATTGTGTCTAATCAAATTAATGATTAGTTCTGCCACAAACAAAACACATCCACAACGATTCAGTATTTTAGAAGTGCGAATAATGTCACCAGCAGCGCTGTGCTGCAAGGATGCTGCAGAGCACTTTCACAGTCATGCTGAAAGCAGCAAGAGGCCACTTGCCCTGAACAGAAATGCAATTTTGAAAACTGTCGGTGACATTAGACCAAGCTAGAAAAGAGTTTATGGGGTTTCTCTTGGAGACTTGATATTTATAAACTTCATTTTGAAACCAGTAATGTAGCATTTCATTATCTCTGTTGTGAACCAAACGGCTTCGGCTTGAATTTGCCCAGATTTCTTTTTTTTTATTTTTTGTGCAAATTTGTTTTGGAAAAAAATTGTTATGCAGGGTTTTGTTTTGGTTGTTTTATTGTCATTAGGATATATAGACTATGTTTAAGATACTTCATTTTTTATTTTATTTTGCAGGCAGTATTCTTTTCCTGTCAGTACTTTTAGTGTTCTGCTGAAAGAGCTACATCCACCAAGGAGGAATGCCACAACGCTATAACCCTGTAAATGCACCTTGATTTTTCTAAAATTATTTAAACCTATCGATTTGCTTTCGAAATATGTAAAAACATTTAGACCATTTTTTTTTTTAAAGATTTTTTGAGGCTCTAGTGGCCTTTATTTGAAAGTAGCTTGACATGAAATTAGGGATTGAGAAGACATGCGGCAAATGTCACCAGGCCGGAATTGAACCTGCGACCACCGGCACGAGGACTAAAGCCTCCATATGTGGGTTGTGCTTTGCACCTGCGCCACCACAGCACCCCTAGACCATTTTTTAAATAAACTTACAGCTGCAGGTTTTAATATTGTACATTCATTTTCAGACATTAAAATTTATGTCTGAAAATGAGTAGGAAGAGCCATAAGCTTATTAAATTATCCATTTTCACCTTATTTGTCCTTTCCTGTCTCACCACATATGTAATCACATATGCAAACACTTTCATGCAGCTATAAATGATCCAGGACAAAATGGTGCATAGTATTTAACTGAAAGCTGAAATACAATTGAGGCTTTCTCTTCTCTCAGAATTAACCCCATTTAAAATCCTAAGCAATATCTCAATATGTTTGATTTTTAGAGCTCCAGAGGAATATTAATTTTTATTGACGAATTTTAGGCTTTATGATCCAACAGAAATTTTGAAGGTGGTTTGGGAAGAGGAGGGAAAAAATTAATAATTGGTAGTGAAACGTAAAATGTTTCATCCAGACAATCTGTAGGAATTCACTTTTACTTCTGCTCAGTTGATAGGACCAGAGCCATCTGTCCATAATTTTAAATCGTACTTGTTTCTAAACGATTAAGCACATCTGAGATAATTGAAAACTACATTGTTTCATACAGTTTTAACTAAAATGTGTTTAAAAACTTAGGGGAGCATATAACTGCATAAAAGGTGTGTCAGAAAGATGAGTAGAAATCTTGGCTGCATAATGTTAGATTGTAGAGAGAATTGCAGATAATTGGTTTGGATTGCTGGATTACAATTTTGCTGCTTACACTAACTAATTGGTGAGACATTTCAGACCATTAGGTTAGAAATATAATTTAAGCAAATTTTGAATGATAACATTTCCTGTCACAAGGATGAAACAAATATCTGTTGATCTCAGCTGCAGCTTCTGCTTCAAAATGAGAAACTTTGAATATTTCTCTAATTATTGCTGGGATATTTTAAAGTGACCAAGCATTCAGGTGGAGAATGTACAGACCTTCAATATTCAACATCTAACATGGTTTATCTTTCTACAATTAAGCTGTGCATGCTAAAATTGTATTTTAATGTATTTTCTCCTCCTAATATATGCACTAGGGATTTAATGGATGCAACAGCCCTTATATAATTGCATCTTGAAAACGTGTGGACTCATGTAAAGCTTGCAGTGTGCAGATGCTGACAGTTGTTCTTAGCTTGCCTGTATATGGGACTCTGATGGGTAATCAGTGCAAACTGGGCTTTTTTTGTATCAGCTCCGTCTGGGATTCACATATACCTAATTACTGCAAGCCTCCAGCGAATCCTTTTCATTCCATCATAGCAGATTTCATACAGTGCAATGTAATTTACTAATCAGTAATGCATTACTTATGTAAATTAAAATTTCAAAAATATCACCAATTTGCCATAATGTTTCAGTATTGATGCCACATTAAAATAAATTGAATGTAACTCAAGACAATTTTCTTTATTTGGCTACGAACCAGTCAACCTCAGCATTTTAACTATCCACCAAAAATGACTGAAGACATGGTGGTACACTGGAAGTGAGCCAATAGAGAACTTCAACCTTGCCCCTCCCCAACATGTTGCTACACAGGTGTAGTTAGCTTAAAGAAGGCTGTTAAATGTTTAAGTAAAACAAGATTCAATGTTTGTGTCAACTGATCTAATGTTTGGTCATTAAAAAACAACAACAAAAAAAAAACCTGGGTAACCTCTTGGCCCTCTGACTTTTAATCAGATTTTTCAGAGATTACAATAAAGAGCCAAATGAATTGGAAAAATGTGAGCCTCGTCAACCACTTTTTATTTCTTACAGAAATGGAGAGAGATATGCAGAGATAAAAATACAAATAGATGGATTTCTCAGCATTTGGTGTGATGATCTAAACATAAATTACTGAATGAGATCAATCAACTCGACACTGTACTTTTGAGTATGCTGTATATAGAGGGTGTATTATCTTATATTTATGGTTTCAAACACACCCACACACACACAAAACTGGGACGGCACATCCTATTTAAAGAACAAATACTCCTACGCTTTTCCTTTGCTTTCAAAATCCATTCTTATAAACAACTTAGCTTGGAGAGGGTAGTTAGTGAGTTCACCAGACTCTGGGTCTGTAATTTCCAAAAGAAATGCAAACTTTGTTTTCATCTTGAACCACTGAGCAACCGTCCAGTCCTTTTTGTACTTTGCCAAGGCAACACTCTTCTGATGTTGCCTCTAGTTCAGGAGGGGCTATACATGAGAAATGTGACAGAAATGGGATTTGTAGGAGCATAGCTGCTTTTGATGCACTGACTCCAGCCTCACTTCACTCCTTGTGAAGCTCCTTCAATTTCTTGAACGGATTTTGTTTGGCAGTCCTCTTAAGGTTGTGGTTGCCCTTACTTTTGTTCACATTTTCTATCACATTTTTTCCTTCCACTCAACTTCCATTGATATGATTGATTACAGCTCTCTGTGTAAAGCCAGCTTCTTTAATGATGACCTCTTGTGGCTTACCCTTCCTGTGGAAGGAACTAGTTATGGTTTGTTCAAGAAATGCTTTATTCTCTGTAATCTACATAACACCTGAGTCTCACCTTCTAAAATAAGTGACTAAAATATAGAACTTTTTGAGTTGAAGTGATAAATCATTGCATACTAGTGTAACGTCTAAGCAATGCTGTGCCTAAATTAGCGTAATGGGAGTTAAGGCAGTTTTGAAAAAATTTTTTGATAGTTTTTGGACTAGGATGATCTGTGTTGAAATTAGTGTATTTTGCATAACTGCAATAAAAGCACAAGTCATGTAATCAGCAGCCGGGTGTAATAGTCTTGTTTTAAAAAGACAAAGCATATGTCATTGAGAGTAAAAATGTGACTGTTTAGGAGTTTAACAGTTACTAAAATTAAAATTGCTAAAGACATGAGCCTAATTTTTACAATGCAGTAAAATATGCATGATTGGTGGAATTGTAAGCAGTAAAACATTGATATCTTGGGGGAGGTGATTAGTGAAACTAAACTTTCATGAGCTCAACCGTTTCAGTATTTCATTTGCGTTTCTAATTTTAGGAATGTTTGGCTTTGTTGTTGTTGTTGGCAACGTTACCCATTGCTTTATTTTTTTGTCTTCTGACTCCCACTCCAGTGACAACTTAAGCACATTTTCATTCATTCCTTTGTTTTCTTTGACACTGTCAGAAAGTACTTTACACTGCAACAAATGGGAAGTGTGTGTGCGTGTGTCAGAGTGACTGAAAGTATGTGTGTGTTATCTCCCCATGACTTCCCTGAGGAATAACTGTCCAGAACATTCCCTGTGCCTGGTAATGGCATGCTGCTATCGGTCTCTACACTGCGCTGAAAAGAAATGACTTTCCAACATTATGGCTTTCCTTGACTGCTCAAGCCTGATTCAGCAGCAATGAATAAAGCCTCAGCGACAAAGCTCAACACTCATGTCAATCCATTCTTTCACTAAAAGTTGCTTGTTATGGTGTTTTTGCTTTATTTGACGTTATGTAGCAAATAATAGAAGCAGTAGTGAGAACAGGGTGTTCTAACTCTTATTTCATGTAATGTTCAGTCTGCGTACCCTTCATACAATTTTAATTTAAAATATTTTCCCATATCGTCTCTAAATTCTCTGTCTCTTGTGTAACGACTGTTGGAAATTGATTTGCAGGCTCCAAACGGCTTTCAGCATGAAAAGCAGCAACAACTGTACATTACTGCTTCATCCTGGGTAATTGCTGTGTAACTAGACTGGAAGTGGCTTTCCTTCTCCTCAGCTGTAGTTTAACTGCAGTGTGTTGTATATAAAAGACAGTCTTCCTACTCAAAGCTTTTAAAGTAAGTATATGAACCTTTGTCGATGTGCACTTCCTGTCTTCAAATCCCCGAACCTACTTACTTGCTCATTTGCAAAGTGCTTTCTGAAGCACACCTTGTTAAAACCTGCTTGTTAAAATCTGATCTCCCTCTGAGGGAGAATATATACCATGCATGTTTTCCACCTGATGGCAACTCAAAATGCCTCATTTATCCTAAAGGAGAGAAGCCTCAAGAGATAAACGAGTTTATAGAGGAAGACAGTGGAACACAGAAGGATGCAAGAGCGATATCTGGCTGCTTGGCCATCACACACTCAGCTCTTAGGTGGTCTGTCAAAGCAATCAATGACAGTATTCAGTCCAAGCTTGAAAAAGGAGACTCTCTCTACAACAGCAGAAGAAACCTGTTTTACCACCTTGAATATTAACATTGATGGCTTCCTTTTATTTCTCTGCTTTTACCTGCAGAAGGTAATCGATAGTAGACAAAATGGACCAGTCAGTTTAGGCTAAAGGTTATGGGTAAGTATAAGGTATCGATCTGTTTTATTTATCTCAGGTAGAATACGTGGAAGTTGTCTCAACTCTAATTGGTCCTCAGAGATGTTTCGTAGAAATGTTGTTTTTTTTTTGGTTTATTATGTTGCAAAACTCTTAAATCGGCTTACTGGACTCTTGGGTCATCTTGTGTCTGGAAATTTCTAAGCAAATGAACAGTGATGTTGTTAATTTATATAAAAAGACATACTGCTGTGTTTGAAGTAAGAAAATCACTACAACTTAAATAACTTAATAGGTCATCCTTTAACAAATAAAGAGCAAGGTGTAGGAAGCTATTTGCATCTTGAGTGCCACTATTATGAAGAATCTATTGTACAAATAAAAACAACCAGTGGATAATTAATTACAGGTGCTGAATGCTACATATTTTTTTTCTCCTATGGGAAGTTTTAACAGGTTGTTTCAGGATTGAAAGTGAGGTCGGGTAAAATACATACCATACATCTGGAAAATAGTTGTAGCAATTCACTTTTTCCCTTTTTTTATTAGCCTTAGTCCAAGTTTTATCAAATCTCTTTTCTCTACATGCAAATGCCCCATTTTGAATTTTGAGTGATTTGCAAATTCATTATCAAAGGAAGATAGTTATTTTTTTATTTATATAGAAAATAACATTAATTTTTTGACATTTTCTCATTTTCTCTATTGATTTGGTGACGTATTTTGGAAAATTATCTTGCTGAAACACCCAGTAGTGACTCATTTTCACTTTTTTTTTTTTGGCAGAGTCCATATTTTTAAATGTCCAGCCATTTCAAATATTTGAGCAAGCCATGCAATTCAACATGATTCCCAGGGTCTCAGGAGAAGAAATGAGATTAAAACAAGGCCCCCAGCATGCCGGAGCCTCCTCCAGACCCAGCAGTGTGCATGAGTTGTTTTTAAATAGATCCCATTGGAGTGTTTGTTGACAAAGATTAAATTATTTTCTAATCAAAGCATATAAATCAAATTAGCATCCCAGTAAAGTTGAACAAATTCCTCATGTTGCATTTGTTAATTGGCATTTTAAAAGATTACAAACAAAACACCCATGTATAAATGTTTGTTTCTCTACGAACTAGGAAAATGAACAGACTAAAACTTTGAGACAAGTGGCAAACTATCCAGTACTGTTCACTTCGTCTTCTTACTTCCATTGAGGCGGGGCTCCATAAAAATGTCTGATTTAGTCTTTGATCTTTCCCTTGTAAACATTTTTTCCTTCTTTGGAAGATATTTTTTAAAAAAGCGAGAACGAGGGAAGAAAACATGAGCAAAGTAAAGAAATGTACAGAGGGAAAGGAAACGCCAAGAAGAGCCAGGGAGATGATCTTGTATTGAAATTTCAGCCTTTAATCCCACAAAGAGCTGGCCCTTTTGACAGTTTCTCAGATCTCAGTTTTCTCTGGTGCATGTTGAAACGGCTTACACCCTGCTTCCCAGAGTCGGGGTCACAAGACCTCCAGTCACGTCCATCAACACTGGTCTCTCATTCTTTAGTTCTGCCAGTGGGGTTTGATCAGACTCTGATCACATCTAACAGAAGCCAGATGCCTGTCCTTCACTGCTTTGCTATCAATGAGGTGGGAATTTGAAATGATCTGAAGATAAATGAAGGACTAAACAATGCAGGATTTGTGTACATAAGTCTGGCTCTTTTAAAACAACTTTTTAAGGGATGTTTTGTCTCAGCCTGGTCTATGTTTACACTCATCTAAAGGCTTAGCATAACTTCTTTTTGGACATGTTTTGTTTATGGAAATGAACCTTCGGCTTCAACCTTTTATTATTTTTTTTCAACACACATCTGTGGTGATTTAAAGACGCATTTACTTTCTTTTTCTTCCAGAGTTTGTAGGCACTTTGAGGACTCTCTGGGCCATCTTCAGAAATAATGAGCCCCATTTCCAACACCCACACACCATCTCCTTTGCTTTCATACAGACCAAGGTTTAAATTAAATCTGACATCTTATCAAGTTGAAGTATTTTATTACAGCCATGCTTCCAGCGCAGTGAGACATGACTGAAAACGGTGTTGCCATTCATGACACAGAACAGAGAATGTTTCAGATTTCTCATTAAGGATATGTGAACTTGATTGGTTTGGTGTATTTATTACAAAGTATTAACATAAGCTGAAATACATTCGAACTTTTTTTTTTTTTTTAAAGTCGTACATATTTATCTTGTGGTTGAAATATTTGAAGTTGTTTTGAATGAATGTGTGGAGGAAGTGTCAAGTGGACGCTCACGGCTGCTTTGTAATAAACTACAAATGCTTCTCTGCATGTTTTTATCTGAGGTTTGGGGAGAGATGAGAATAAGAAACATATTGCCAAACATTCTGCTGTAGAAATGTTATAATTGTCAGCGATAATGTTGTTCTGAAAGATTTTACGATTAATGAGATATCAACAAGCTTCAGGAAGAGTCCTAACAAGCCCGAAATGAGTAAGGCTTTTATTTCCTTCCCTTGTCAATGTTTTTGTTGTGTCTGGAGCTCTTTACATTTTTGCTGAGAGAAAAAGGTTTTAATGAGTGCTCTGTGCCGATTCACTCAGTTCGTGCAGCAGGGTAGCACCAGTTCTAAACTAATGAATTTTCCCAACAAGTGCTAATGGAAGAAGGGAAAAAAATAATTCTCTGGAGGGAAAATTCTCTCTGCTTCTCATTGTTGGTTTTACTTTTTTAATGTTTCTCAGAAATCACTTTTCAGAAATCACATCAATGGTCAAGTTAGCAAAGGAACTATTTAATGTGATAAACTTTAAAAATGCATTTAGACCTTTTCTTCAAAAGGAAGTAGAAAAACACAGTTCCTCTGTAAACTGCAAAAGAAAGGAAAAGGATGCATGCAGTAAAGTCATAAAAAGTAAAAACATGCATCCATTCTCCCATATGTTTGGTATAAACATCATTATGCATAATCAATGAAATGCCATTCCCACCATGACACATTGCTGCCAGCACCATGCAAGGCAATTTTATTTGCCCGGCACATTTCAGCAACAGGGCAATTCGCAGTCCTTTACATGATTAAAGCAAATGAAACAAGCAAGCAAAATATTGCGTTACAGTGAAAAAATAAAATGACAGGGAGAAAAACAAACAATTTATGTTCCAGTTATTAATCAAAAGCAAGTGAAGGATTTTTAATCTTGATTTAAAGGAACGCACTGTGTCAGTATTTTTGCAGTTTTCTGGAAGTTGGTTCCACTTTGGAGAAGCATAAAAACTGAATGCTGCTTCTTCATGCTTGGTTCTGATTCTTGGTTCTGATTCCAGACGAGAAGACCTGAGAGGTCTGGAAGGTTGATATGACAAAAGATCTTAAATGCATGTTGGGACTAAACTATTCAGTGATTTATAAACTAAATCACTGGCTCTGAGAGTGCCACTGTGAAACTTAATTTTCTTATCAAACTGAGGACTTTGAAAGGTGAAAAGTTCCTAATTCAGCTCAGACCCAAAATCTTTAAAAGTCTCCAAGAAGGCTGAAGATGGGGAGGGGGGGGGGTTAAATGTCAGTGATACATTTAATTTGATACACAAGGAATCACTTGATCAGCAGAAGATATTTTTAAAAGCTTTTCAAAGTCCAGTACAAAAGCTGTGGAGGGATCTGAAGAGGGTTGTGATTAAAAAACAAAATCATGGTCACACAAATTGTGACTTTTATGCTTTAGGATCCATGGAAGATTCTGGTGTTTCTGCTAACGTACCAAATTCAAATAGTTAAACTACCTTCACTCGAGGTCAAGTTCTCCAGACACTTTCATTCATTTTAATCATTTCATCTGATTAAAAATAATGTGCATTCATTTTAATCAGATGGGATGAAGAGTCACATCCAAAACTAGAAGGACGTTGGTACCTTGTGGAATATTACAGTCCCGCTTTAGTTATTTGCCACATTGCACATTTTTCAGAAAAAGAGCATTTCTCCAATAGATGGAATAAAAGCTGTGTAATTTCAACATATTATGCAAACCACCTCTGTGCTCAAATAGTTTGTTACTCCGGTGTTTTGCAGGGTCTTAATATGTCACGATCTCAATTTGAAAGAGTAATTGGGATAGTTAATTTTTTTATAAATGTGGAAAAATAAAACAAAATTCTGTTGGGCGTGTGAGGAGTTCTCAAGCTCTTGCTTGTTGAGGACAAAGACTCCATTTCTCATTACAAACTTGACCTTAAATTGAAGCTTAATGATGGTGTCATTCTAGATTTTAAAGTCCTTTAAAATAAATCTATAAAACTACAAGCAATCAATGAAACCAATTAAAAAGAGGACCAGGCTGAGTTATGAGGCCACACATTACACTTTACTTTGACTGTCCTTCAAGGGCGAGTCTAATCAACAGACCATTAAAAGGGTCACAGTCTTTGAGCAGGCCTCTAAACCAGCACCCGTCCGCTGAAAATGAGAAGAATTGTTTTTAGAAAAAGACAAAGGACTAAATTACACTGAGACTTGACTAAAAATACAGCTTGACAGAATGAAACAATCGTTCTCTTGGGATTTCAGCAGGGATGGATTTCCAGATTTGTTTCCGATGGCAATCGGTGCCCTTTCTCAACTTTCATGCAGAATATTACTCATATTCACTCCCTGTGACGGTAGTTAAACTCTTTCAAATTTGCATTATTCATTATGATGCCATTATGACCAAGCAGAATTGTTGTTTTGTTTAGGCTTACTGACAAGTTTTTGTTCACCTCCCAGTGGTATGGCCAATCTTCAAATGTCAGACAAACATCAATCTTCTTTAAATTGTTTTTTATTTTATTGGCTAACTTTACAAACATTCACTATTTTTAGTGAATGATCTAGCAGTGTTCCCTTCAGTGCTTTAGAGAGACTAAGCCTGACCAATTTAGGAAAGAATGAACTAGAATTTCACTAAACGTCTCTTGAGTCAGGGAGGATGAACACAAATGCATGCCACATTTTTCAGATTTTCATTTCTAAAACAAACTTAATATCCAGCATAGACTTTCTTATATTCTGCAGATACTACTCTGTGTTGGTCAATGTCAAAAACATCAGTTACATTTATTGCAGTTTGCAGTTGTGGCAAAATAGAGCTCAATACGTACCGATGCTTTTACAACAAACTCTACTCTCTTGGAGTTTATTTTAAGCAGATTTTTAAAATTATTTTTGCAGGCATTCAGGCCTGCATTTGTATTCAGAATAGAAAACACTTTTCAAGGTTGTCGAAGTCATACACACCGTTATGCAGATTTAAAGAATCGTTATTTTCCCATAGGCCACTCTAGGTGAATTGCACGGCATTCACTGTGACAAATTATCACGTTTCTCTCCATATCCTAATCTGCTCCACACCGCTGCTCAAAGTACAGCCTTTCTCTCAATTTATAAAAGTCAAAAAGTGAAAGATTGTTGACGTTTTTCCCCTCATACTCAAATCGATCAACTACTGTTAAATGGTTTCCAGCTCTATTTTTGCAAAGACAAATCTTAACGTTCACTTGAAAAGCCTGAAAAATGACTTTGGGGTGGGATCAGCTGTGGTGAATCATTGGCAGTCAGCTGTGGTAAAGCCATCCTGTTGTCATTATGCTTCCATTAAGAGTCACGTCGCCCTGCTGCCAGATGCATCGGGCTGAAACCAGCAGGACTCATCATCGCTGTCACACAGCCGCCGCTTCTGACCTTCAGACGTGAACCTGTGCTCTCCTCAGGCAATCAGTTTTACCACCTCAGTGATGAGTCATTACACCCACTCTGAAAATCTCAAGTCATTTTTTTGTGTGACGTTGTGCATTAACATGACGCACACACACACTAATTTTGATGGAAGTCACCACATTTAATATATTTGCAGCTAATTTTACCTTTGCCTAGTTGGCATGGTAATTCTTGTCTCAAATGAGGAAGGATATTGTCTTGCATGAGATGTGACTAAACGTGGGCTCATCACATTTCATCTCAATATTCTCAGGGAAGCATAATCACAATATTTGTGTGCTCAGACTTGAGCAATTTCCATTTGAAAAAAGATTTGTAATCTGGATTTCACTATTGTACATCTGAATACAAAATTTGCATTTAATTTTCTAGTTATGATATATTGTGAAAATGTAATTTTTCAATATATGTTAAATCTGATTAGTGATTTGCTACAGTGACACTAGACGTTCTTTCAGTTTAAAATAACCTTTTGTATAACCTTCAAATAGTTGGACGTTAAAATATCCACAAATTGCAGTGACTACACTGTCTTCATGGAGTAACTGAATTGATGACTTCAAATGCAAATTTTGTAGACGATTAAATAAGATTCATCAATAAAACATTACATTGCTACATAGTAGAATTTTGAAGACATTGTAAACAATTTAGAAATAATTTTGAAAGCTGTAATTTGGAAAAAAAACAACAAAAAAATTTGGCTTTGTCTCCTTCAAGTCCTATGTGGTGACAATGCATACCGTTTGATTTTAAAACCAAACTCAAAGAATCTCCTGATGACAAAGAGGTGATCAGGAATTGGTTCTGGGTATGATAAAACTTAAGCATATGGTAGCAAATGGGACTGGGTGATTTTTTAAATTAATTAATTTGTTTTTTAAAATAAATAAATAAATGCCAGTGGATGAGTGTTGTCACATTTTTAGCTTTGGTTTAAAGCCTATTTGGAGTGTCTTGTATCACGTTAAGATAGCATGACACCGATCTAAGCTGCTAGAAATAAGGACGTTAACCAAGTTTTCTAAATTAGATTTAGAGGATAAAAATAAGATTATGTAAAATTCACATGCTTTTGCTGAGGATGTTGGTAATTCAGAGGCATTTTGGTGAAAAGTCTGGTGTCCTTTCAGTGTGTGTGCAAATGGCAATTTAATAATGCTTGAATTTGGCTGCAATGTACGTAATTATATGTGAATTTGAAGATGAATTGAATGTTAATTTAATTTGAACTGAAATATGAATCTTTTTTAAATGTATGTACACAAGTTGCTCTGTAAGGACTTTGTGATGACATTAGTTTTATAGGAATAAGTTGCAATGAATATGCAGTAAAAACAGAACGTTTTGTCTCTACTTCAAAGTTTTGTGGTGGTTTTAAGAATGAAGGTGGTCTGAAAGCGTCACGCTCTGAAAGCGCTTTTGTGGACTTTAAAAAAATGTAGGCTCTGTTGGAAAAAGTGCATTCTAAAAGGAAAAAAGTTGCTTTTCATTTTGCAGCAGAAAATGATATTATGAGCTCATATTTTGGACTTAAACTGGAATTTTAGCTGCAGGCTGCTAAGATCATTTTAATATATATTCATGAATTTATGAAATACAGAGACATTTCATAAAGTGGCTTTATTCTTGCGTCTGGAAAAACAAACTCCTCACACTGTTCTTGGATCATTTTTAGCAACAAGACTGATACAATGCTGTACAATGCATATAATGAATAAATAAAATCTCTGGAATGAGTTCTGGGAGTCCTAATCTTAAAATTCTGTGAGATTGTAATGTGGCTTACAGTGAAGAACATGTTATCTGTGGCTTTACAGAAACCTTGAGGCTCTGACTCCAGGAGGCAGGAAGCTGTGGCAGGAAGTTTTAAATTGTAGAAAAATGCTGATCTCAGAAAGTAACTCCTCCCTCAATCTTAAATGGTGTATTTAAACTCAAATAATTTATTTTTTGCTTTCACTAAAAAGTTGAAAGATAAATTGTTCTGATATCAATTGAAGAGATTTTTTTCATAGGATTTTCCTAAGCTATTGTGGATATCCAAAATGGAATAACTCGGACAGAAATATAATGCAGCTGTAATTGCAGCTATAAAACCTTCCATCTTCATGCACTCTCCTATTCCTTAGTCCTTTTGTGGGCTGTTGACCTTTTGTGAGTGTTGTAAGTGCCACTGAAAACACTGAGAAACATGCTGCAATCAGTTGATTGAGCAGGAATTTATGAAGATAATTTGCAGATGCACTAATGTTTTAATATTTTTATTTTTTTGAAGTTGAGGTGTACTTAATCTTGCCACAGTTTTTATTTATCACCTGGAGAATAAAATGTGAGGCTACACACACAACCACCTCCACACCCACACCCACACACGCACAATTTTATCTTTATAAGCAGCTGGATTTAAATGACTAGGAGGATATTTGTTGTGATAAATCCTCTTGCTAAAACTCAGATTTTGAGTTTCTTCACAGATTATGAAATAGAGTGCACTGAGTGTCCATGCTGGCAGTTTAAAGTGGGCTTCAAGTTTGGCTGCAGTTGTGATTTCACTGCTTGGCTCTGCCTGTAGCATTTCTTTTGAGAACCTCTCTTAAGATGTTGTGTAACCAAGCATTTGGTGAGTCAGCCTATTATTTATACTGAAATTAGAGGAAAAGCATGCCCCACATTTGACAATGGAATCATAAGAATTTGTTGGTTTGAAAATTCTGAGCAAGAAATAAAGTATGCAAATGGTGGTTTGTAGTGCAGTCTATTTGATTGCTAGTTGTGTCTGCTTGTTTTCAGCCATTGATCAGGCAGCATGTGGAACCTCATGGCTCAGAGGAGCTAATTTTCTTTTCTTCACTAAAATGCAGTGCCTAGGTAGCGCCGCTCAGAAATTGTTGGCCCTCGTGGCCATGGCTGACATTTTCTCTCTCAGCAGGATGTATACCTGCTTCATTATGAAGACAGTCTGTCTTCTCTCCCACAGATTTTTCTTTGTGCCCAGAAAGGCTAATTGCAGATGTTTCAGGGTCAGGGATTCAGAGGGGGGCTGCTTTACACTAACATGTACTTTTGTTGGCCTGCGCTGCATGAATCTGAGAGGGCATGCTAGGCTTCAGACTCGGCTGTAGGTTGTTATGGCATCTTGGCATGAGTTTATATGACCAGCTGAGGAGGCCGTTACCTTTTCAAATGCCCTTATTGGGTAAATTAGTTGATGTAGAAACTGACAGCCAAGCGACTCGCGTTTGAGAAAACTTCTGTTCAAGCAACAAAACAGGTACACATTTGTTTTCAATTTTGAAATTGTATATTGGCTTAGAAAAAAAAAAATATTCACACCCTAAAATTTTCCCATTTTGACAATGTACGACTCAAAACGTATTTTGGGGTATTTGATGGGCAATCGTAAAAAGGTGCTTGATTGTGGAGTGGAAATAAAGAGAATAAAAAGATCTAACACTGTAGTGTGGCATTTATATTTAGCCCCCTGAGTCGATACTTTGTAGATCCATCAGTTTTGCAAATCTAGAGAGATATTTTCCCCAAAATGATTGCTCAGTCAAATTGGATTGAAAGTATCTGTAATCATTGCTTTTCTGGTTTCCCACAGATTTTAAATTGAAAGCAGAGCTGAACTTGGACTGGGCCATTTAAGCACATGAAAATGCTCTAATCGAAACCATCCCACTGTGACTCTGGCTATAGATCTGGGGTTTATTTGCTACTGCAAGGTGAAGCTCTCAATCAACATTTTTGTCGCCTCAAACGGGTTTTCTTCCAGGATTGCTTTTCTCTTCTTCTCGTATGAAATAGCTTTTTACTTTACAAAATGAAGTGTTTAATTTATTTCTCATTAGTTTGTCTTATTTCTTTTCTGTTGTAATTTGCAACACGCTCGCTGTGCATAGCAGTTTTGGTGGAAAAGAAATAGATGACAGCAGAAGCCATTAAAGTCATTTGAGCATTTCTCCCCTCACCATCAAGGTCCCTAGAATCCTATAATCACACTGATTGTGAAGCGCCGCGTTTAGCAGCCTGTGCCTCTGCTTGTCAAGTTGGGCTTCTTTTTTGGACAACAAAAGACGAGGAGAGTGAGAGCAGTCTGATGGTCAGAGGTAAAAGTGGAACGCTTTTCTTTTAAATCTCACCCCTGGTTGGAAGCATCTGAGTTGAAAAAGTGAACAAAATGTGCTTTTGAGCTTTTCTTCCATAAACGACCCCTTTTTTTAACCTGAGAAATATATTTAGCAGGCTAAGAAACCTTGATTGAAGTGTAATTATAACTACAAGCCCTTCTCAATCAGTCATGGTAAAATAAGCTTGTTTAAACTTGGAGTAAAACACTTAACTATCCAATAACCTGGAATTTTTTTTCTTTTATTCTTTTATTTCTGAGCGTTATTATAATGTTGTTCGCCCATCAAACACATTTTTCTTTGACTCATTCATGCATATTTGAGAAATCCTTGAATCTCTCATGGCAGCCATTTGGGAGTTACCTTAACTCCTTCTCATGCAAAGTACCGCCCACTGATCCAAAGCTGCCCTCCAGACTAGCAGCAGCAGCAATTGGCAAACACCTGATGGAACTGTGTGTCTACTGAGCTGATCAAACAATCAGTTTCTAATTTTATCTGTAAAATATTTAAATGATTAAAACCCGGACAAGAATGTTCTACCCAGAAAAGGAATTAAACCAGAGGATACTTACTTATTCTTATCTACCAACCCTGAATAGGAGTATCTAGTTTATCTAAGTTATATACTTTGGAACAACATTATTAGGCTGCTTTTTAGACTTCTGTTCTTCCAATTTAGAAATGGAATTAGACCAGAAGATACTTAGCAACAGGAGCACTTAGTTTACATGCGTTAGATCAACGTTAGATTTTTTTTCTTCTTTTGCTCTTTCCTTTGGTTTATTTTGTTTGTATTTCCTTTTAATTCCTGCAAAGCACTTTGTATTGCCTTCTTGCTGAAAATGTGCTATATAAATAAAATGAACTTTACCTTTAACTTAACGCAGCACAAAGATTCTCTAAGCCACAGTTTGATTTTATTGAAACACCAGGAAAAGCTGAGAACAGTGCAGAAAGATGGCCTAGCTTTTATTTATTTTTATTTAACCTTTATTTAATCAGGTAAGTTGATTGAGAGCAAATTCTCATTTTCAACAACATGTTCAGAAATCATTAAAACATCATACAACAGAATATCATGCAGAAAAATGTCATAAAACAGAGAAAAAAATACAAACACAACCATGTTCATACTGACTGAACATTGTTGACTTATTGTTGACACATAAGCCAACAATTTTTAAAACCACGCACATTGCTAGCTCATATGACCTGTTACAGAGCGAGCGAAGATACAAGTGGGTGAAGAGAACTTTCTCCACACTGTGACTGGACTTTAAAAAATAGCTGAGCTCTTCCACCATCCAGAGGGAGTTTGGAGTAGAGCTGCTGCTCTTTCACACCAGAATCAGTCATTGTGATGGTTTGAGAACCTTTATATCGCCTATGTCTGAAGATTTTCCAGCAATGTCCCAAAGGAAGAAGACCCCAGAGAGGATCTAAAACTCTGGAAGGAGACTAAAAACACTGTTTTGGCTTGGGGACAAATTTGGAAAATATCACTGAGGATGAGGATGTCTTGGTTTCCCCCCATGGACCTGACAGGCACAGGAGGCAGATTGATGTAGTAGGTTCAAAAATCTTACAACAATTTTATGTTTTGTCAGAAAACACTAGAAAATACTTCTGACATGATTGCAAAAGTACGCTGAGGCAACGTCCTGGATAAGTGGCATCTACATAAGTTGATAAAGAAACCGTGTTTCCAGTTATGAAAGCTAAATTTAAGTGGTAACTACTTTAATGGCTAGGAAAAAATATGAAATACTTGATTAGTGTAACAAAAAAATGACACATTTTCTCTCGGTTAAATATATTGTACAGTAATCGTCGCTACTGTTTACTGGCTTTCACATTATATCCCTAAAGCTTAAAGGGTCACAACTCCACAGAAAATGTGCCATCCATCACATTTGGTGAGACCCTAGTGAATCTGAATGTGTTCTCATTAAGAGCTTGTTGTATGCATGTCTGAGTGTGCACATGTTTTTGTTCCAATGAAATTTATTTTGATCAAGTGCACTTGAGGGAGGAAAACAAACACAGATCCCTTTCTCATCCTCAGAGGTCAGCATTTGATTCAGGGTTTAAATATAGCTGCTGAGTGGTGTGTTAGTTTGCGATAGCTGTCTCCAAAGCGACCATCTTCTCACTTCCCACTCTCTGACGCAGACAAAAAGCATCTGTGCAGAGAGGCGGTGTCAACCTTCCAATCAAAACCAAAGTACATCAAAGTATCATCTCATTACTTCAGCGCAAAGTGGGGAGAAAATGTTATTCTACATCTGTGTGCTCATTAAAGGGCCACAAGCATGAACTGTTCATCTGAAATCCATCTTATATCAGAAGAAAGCACATATCTAAGCTGCAAATCACAGTTTATGTGATAGTTCTGTTTGCTTATCAGCATGAAATGCTAGTACTCTGTAACCAAATAGAGACGTCCAATTTAATTAGGAGTGTGTTGTATTTCAGAGCAAAGGCAATTGAGTTGCAGATTACTCTGTATATGAACACTCCAGATGCTGAAACACGAATTTGATTTCAGAAGTTAATCCAGTTCAAAAGCCGAGATAGGCTGAAGGGTATCATTGTGCTAAACAGAGCTAAATGAATCCAAAGACGAGGGGAGAAAACAGATGATGTTTACATTAATGAAATCTAAGGTGTTGGGGCCTCCTGTGATTCGAAGTGTTTATTTTTTGTTGAAAGATCTCAGGGTATGTAACTCACGAGGTTGATACTAAAACAACAAATGAGTATGAGAGGTAGACGTGCTGCAAATGTGAGGTGGAAAATGGTCCCATAAGGAATATAAAGGTCTTTGTTTTGGGCTTTGCATTAGCCGCCTGTACTCTGCCTCATGCAATATCTAAATCTGCACAAACTGAGTAAGTTGTGTTTCTAGACGGTATTGTTTTGATAGTCTATGTTGCTATTGTTTTTAATGAGAATACAGTCCTCAAATTAAATTTGGATGGCCTATTTAGGAGTTAGCGAGGCATAATGTGAACCGTGAACTAAACGACTTTCATTTAAGATGAGTTCCCGCCATTTATCATCCATCTTTGATCAAATCTTTAGTCACAGAAGAAAATCTCTCTTTATGAGCTTGTAGCAGTTTTCTGTGGTCGTTCAGTGGTAAAGGTGAACCGACCACAAAGATAATTTACAACAAATATGAAGCATTGACAGCTGCCTCTTTTCCCTCTCCCTCCATTTAACATCAAATAAGAGAAGTATGTTAAAATTCATTCATTGATTCACACGATTTTTTTTTTTTTCCCTTGCAATATATTACAACTTGTTTGCATTAATTGTGTCTCTGATTGCCATATGGAGGAGTTGGCTCTTATGAAACATTAATAAAAATCTTATGCTGGGAGATGATGTTTAATGGCGTCACATAATCACAAAAGTCAGCAGGAGAGACATCTCCCTCCTTATATTCGGCTTTTCTTCTGGTCTACTAATCACGAACTATTACCTGTACACTAAATTAACAATTCACAATCAGACACCTTATGACCACAGTGTTAATAATGTATATGTCAGACTTGTAATTAGAGCGTGGCTAACCAACTAATGTCCTAGTAAAAGCATTCTGGCGGCGCTTCATAAAAAACTTTATGCACCTAAATAGATTCTGTTTGAGTGTTTTACATGCAGCATGGTGAGGCTGAGCTAAGGTGAAATGAGACTAATAAGCAAACTTGATATTAAATAGTAGCCCACTTAAAACATCCTACTTTTTTAACAGTTTGGTTTGTTCGTGTTTAGCCGTTTCGCCTTCTTAATTTCTTCTGTGTTTTTCTCCTCAGATTGAAGATATAGTCACTCTCATCCAGGACGAGACCGAAGGCGTGCCCATCAGAACCGTCAAAAGTTTCATGACCAAGATCCCCAGTGTTGTTACAGGTAAGAAATGGAGCGAAGAAAGTATTTGGCAGCAAAGTGGCAGAAATGACAGAGTTGGACTGACAGGCTCTGCGTGGTACAAACATCACCTGCAGCGATACATAACTGGAGGACAGTAAGTGTCTGGTGAACAGACAAAACGACATTCTGGGGAATGCTCAGTTCTTTAGCATTTTTCCGGAAAGCTTAAAAGCTTTCAGAAAACCCACTTTTTCTCTTTTTATTCCACTGTAATTTGTCAGATGGAACATGTTTTAACATTTCTCAATGGGTCACCATCAGAATGACTTCTAGTCATAAAACGGTTCTTTTTTTAAATATGGCTTTTCCAACAAAACTCACAAGTCAGCTGTGAATAGTTCAACTTACTTCCCTGCTTTAAACCTGCCAGTAAGCCAAATTTTTCAACTCTAGGAATCCTTAAGGTAAATTATTGTGCCAAGATTAATACCTTCTATGAATACTTTTTTTTTGCACACTCTAGCATAAATTAAGCAAAGGTTTATAAATGTTCTGTAAATTAAAAAAGAATTTTAAAATATAAAATTTTGGAGCCACTCAGTGTTACCTTCCTATTTCTCCTTGAAATGCTTTCAATGAATTAATTGGACATAATTGAGATTTCACATTACTTTTATTAAAAATATCTCAAATGATTAAGCCATGGCCAGAAGGTGATTATTTAAAAGACCGGATAGAGGAATTTGACTAAGTCCCAAAACTTGACAAGCTACATTTACGTTTTCACTTCTGTGAAAGAAACACATATATGATCTTTGTGTATCTTTAGAGCCAAAGTGGTGGCGCTGTCAAATGTGAAATTTTTCTACAGCAGCTAAAAAAGAGTAGTTGGGAATGGTAAATGGACTGAACTTATATAGCGCTTTTTCCGATCATTTCTGACCACTCAAAGCGCTTTACACTATAGTCATTCACCCATTCGCTCTCACAAACGCTCAC